>JAABOM020057847.1:0-14630 GCA_011800125.2 Solanum clarkiae
GCGTACAATCTACCCTCCCCAGACCCCACTTGTGGGATTTCACTGGGTATGTTGTTGTTGTTGTTGTTGTTGTTGTTCAAGTTCAAGTAAGCTCACTAGTAGAGGTCAAGCATGTAATGAGCTACTCATGTCAAGCTATCATGTCTCTTATAAGTTATTCATGTTATGATTAAAGTATGATTATTTCAAGTATTCTGTGGGATTAGACTTAACACCGATTGAGGTGTAAGATAGGGGATCGACTCAACGGGTCCTTATATAAAGTCTTTAGTCTCTAAACTATGTGCCACCATAGGATTATGTTATTTTCTTATATTTGTTTCCCTAGTAAATCCATCTAGTTCATGTTTGGTTTACCTTGGCAAGTAGACCATACTTCGCCAGAGGGTGTCATGCCCAGTCACCTTACCAGGGGGTGCCATGCCTTGGATTCCAAGTAGTAGCTTGCTTGGTCTATGTCAGTTAAGATCTCCTCCTACATATTTATGATCTATTATACAAGTTAAATGTTTTGCATGCAAGTTTTATTAGAAGTATTTATCATACATGTCATAATGAAATTATATCCATCATCTGCACTTGTGCATTTTGAATATATGGCTTAAAATCTTTGTTGCATTGCACCCGCATACTTAGTATGTTTTAATACTAACACATACTCTATGCCTATATGATATTACCATGTAGGAACCAGAGCTCCTATTGATCATCCTCCTCCACATGGCTAGTTTGGTTCATTGAAGAAAGCTTTTAGTGAGTCCTCAACTCCAAGGACATTATGTACTTTCACTAATGCTATGTTAAGACTTGTTTATGATGTTTGGATACTTATCTTTTTGAGGTTGAGCTCGGGAAGTGTCTTGGCCCTTGCTCCATTCTATGTATAAGAGTCATTGGATGTTATGTCATGGTTGTCTATGTTTTGAGCTTGACTCTTCTTGTACTATTATTGTTATGAAAGACATCCCTTAGTCCCTTTATCCTCTTGTTGTTGTCTTATTTCGTTCCGATATCCAAGGATGTGTTCATGATATGCTAAGAGGCTTGTTTGGATTGTCTTCGAACTTCCTATTTATCGTGTCACGTCTAGGCCCTAGGCTTGGGTCATGACATATACTTAAATAGAAAATGGAGAGAATATACTTGGGAATTAATTTGATCTTCAAATTTTGTGATTCTTAATTCAATTGGGTAAGTGTTTAATTATGTTTTCTCAATTCCTAATTTCTTCATCTACTCATAGCATAAGTAGCTAAATCAACAACTTGGGGTTGTGAGAACCATGAAGATCTAACTAAATAAACCCGAGTAATTTGCAATTTTTTGAATGGGTATTTGTATGTATTAATTAATTCTCTTCGTTTTGCATGTTTTCTAGTGGTGGCCAACATTCGAACTTGCCTAGTGTTACTTTCCCAATTTAGGTAGTAGTGAATAGGAAAAGAGATTGATTAACAGGATTTGATGATGCGTTCTCATCTAATCAACTGAATTGGGCCGAGGGGAGGTTGACTGGGACTGTAGGTAATGGCTAGTGTTACTCACTATGGTGATGGGCCAAGTCACATAGTGAAATTCGCCTCTCACCTTTGGCCAAAGGGCTTGGTGAACTTAAATTATTGTTCTGCATGTTATACTTTAGTCAAGAATAAGGATATCCGGTGATATTGTGTTGGTGAATCATAGGGAACACTATACTGAAGTTACTCTTTATTATTGATTCTCTCCTATTATAGTTAGTGTAATCTATTTTCTTATTGATTACTTCAAACCCCCCTTTTGAGGAATTAAGTTGGTTAATTACTTAAATTGCTTGTTTGTGAATTCTCATGAGTCTACATATTCCCTATGGGATTCGACCTTAACCTAGGTTAGGTTTTATATTTGACAACGACAATTTTATCATCCAAAAGAGAGGTATAACTTAGGCGTGATCACCAGGCGATTTCAGACTCGTAGGGTTGCTCGCAGGCATGTACGATTGCCACTATTCAGGAACGTCTTTCTTCCATAGATGCCCGCATTGATGCCTTCGAGGTTAGGGTACAACAGAGCCTGAACACTACCTGGCCAGCGAACTTAACGGCCATCCAGATGGAGATCTAGCAACTCCAGGCTGATATGATAGCAATATTGGCAGCACCGAAGACATTACTAGAAGTTATGCCTAAGGTGCCGGTAGTAGATCTTTTTGGTCCCGATGAGCCTATCTGGCCTTCCCATGGGAAGAGGCCCCACCCAAACCATGATCCTGATGTCATACAATTTTATGGGGGGTTGAGAGAAGAGGAAGAGTTTGAGCTTGTCTTGAGAGAGTCAACACAGGAGGTAGAGATATGACAAGCTCGTGAGGTAGAGCCGATGAGAGGTGCTGGCCCCTCCGGACAGAGTGCTCCTATTAATCAAACCAGTACACAGGGTGAGGGTTCTCGGACTTAGCCACATACTGGCACTTAGGTGCCCAAGTATGATTTTTGACCCCTTATACTTTGTTTTGTCTTGATCGTGTGCATTAGGGACAATGCATCTCTTTTTTCACGACCCAAGTTTAGGGCCTAGATATGACACGGCGAATAGAGAACCAAAAGGAACCCCAAAAAAGCCTCCTAACATATCAATCACACATCCTCGGTCGCGGAAGCAAAATAAACACAAGTAAAGATATAAATAAAGATAAAGGGACTAAAGGAAGTCTTTGATAACCATAAAATATCTAAGAGTCAAAGCTCAAGAATAAATACCTCATTTGTGCCAACAATACCTCTAAACATAGATTTGAGTAGGGCCGAAGACACTTTCCTGACTCACCCTCATAGTATCAAGAGTTCAACCTAATGAGTACACAAAGCAAGAGTAGCGTAGCTAGTGTCCCGGAACTTGAGGATTCACCAAAACTTATCTTTAAGATGTAAAATCTTGCCACGTGAAGGATGATCTTAAGGAGGTCCAGTTTTTGCATGATAACATCACGTAGGCATAGAGTATGTATTAGTACGTTTGAGTGTACTAAGAACGTAGGATACAATGCAACAAGACATAGCCATCCTAGTCAAAATGCATAATCATAGGCAAGGGATAGTATAATATCAATATGGCATGCATGACCAATGCTTGAAGTAAAACATGCTTGTAAATCATATAACCTTGCAAATATAAAATACATGTGCAGGAAGAGACCATAACATCATAGACCAAGATAACTATTACTTGGAATCCAAGGCATGTTACCCCCTTGGAAAGTGATTGAGGAACATACCTCTCAATGTGGTAGTACGGGCATGTCACCCCCTGACAAGGTGGTCAAGGTACATACCTCTCAACGTGGTAGTACAGGTATGTCACCCTCAACAAGGTGATTGAGGTACATATCCTCAACGTCGTAGTATGGGCATGTCACCCCCGACAAAGTGACTGAGGTACATACCCCTTAACGTGATAGTACGGGCATGTCATTTCCCGACAAGGTGATTGAGGTACTTACCCCTCAATGTGGTAGGACGGTCATGTCACCCCCCCGACAAGGTGGTCAAGGATTGTCACCCCCTCACATGGTGATTGGGCATGTCACCCCCCAACAAGGTGTGCTGAACTTGCAACACTATAGATATTTCTCAGAATTTCAATACATATGTACATCCCCTTCTTCATCATGAAGTCACTTGACTCATAATCGATGCAATAGATCATCAATAACTCAAAAATCCTTAACAAGACATTTCATCAAAAACTTGGTGGGTGTGCAATGCAAGTTCAAAATCATATAATTCAAGAGAAAACTAGTATGCGAAAACTCAAATTAAATCAACCCACCAACTTATGGTAAAACCCTCATGTAAGATACATTGAAATCCCCCATCAAATCTCATCATAGATCATAGTTTCATAGCTCAAAACATGCATAGTCACAATAGACAAAACATCTTATAGTATAAGCTTAAATTAGGTAAATATGTGTTTTCAATAAACATTTCATGAAACCCCAATATACGATATGATCCTAATCAATAATGAGTTATACCCATAAGAATCACAACTTGGAAATATGTAATTTTCATAAAAGGAAATGTTGGGCACCATGGGTGAAAGGACCTGATGGTTGAAACCCACATGACTCAACTTTGGGGATCTCCTTGATGTAGATTTGAATGAGAACTTGAAGCTTGGATGAAGTTCTTGAGATCTGGAATTGAGCTTGGAACACTTGAATTTGGATGAAATATTTGGGTAAGTGTTAGAGAGGGTTTTGAGACAGTCTTGAATGATATAGAGTAGTAAAATGGCTAAGTTTAGGTGTTTTTATGCATAAGAGTGCATGGGGCCAAGACCCCAAAGCCTACAGGCTGAAATGAAAAATGAAGGAAAATAATGCACTGATACGCATTAGGTCTGCGATGTAGGCCCATCGCGCAGGCCTAGTTTGTACTGGTCCACAACCCTGGCGCGTTGCGTGCAGAGAGTCGATAGACACTCAATAAGGAAACTTTTGAAAAAAAAATTTTTTGCTATGGTTGTCCTAAAATCGGGGTTATATCTATTTCCACTCAATTTTGCCCACTAATCACAAATATGAAGTCAAATGTTTTATATCACGCTTGAATTTTGAGATATACGGAAATTATGATTATGGGCATTTCCATGGCACATTATTTGGCATTTTTGGGGCGTTTCAATATCTCCCTCTTGGGAATATTCATCCCTGAATGTCAAAGAAGCGTACATAAGAGAAGTTATCATGATGATTTTAGCCCAACATATGAACGCAACATAAATATGAATACATGCAAATGACATAAAGGGTGAACATTAAGACATCAAATTAGATAGGGGACCTAAATTAGTATCTTATCCTTGAGTAGAGTGGAAGAGATAGGGATATCATTTTTGCATGTCCACCTCAGCTTCCCATGTGGCACTTTCCACTTGTTGGTTTCTCCAAAGAAATTTGAAAGAAGCTAAATCCTTGTTTCTCAACCTCTTCACTTGTCTATTTAAAATTTTTAGCGGAACTCCTTGTAGGACAAATTATCTTCAACAACACCCATAACATTTAAAGACACAATAGAACTTGGATCATCTATACAGTTTTTGAACATAGATACATAAAAGACCAGATGGACATATTCATATCAATGGGAAACTCTAACTCATAGGTCACCTTACCAATCCTCCTCAACACTCGATAAGGACCCACAGACCTTGGGCTCAATTTACCCTTCTTGCCAAACAGGACCTCACCCTTCATGGGTGAGACCTTCAAATAGAACCAATCACCAACCTTAAATTAAAGATCCCTTTTCCTCACATCGGCATAGGACTTTTTTCTACTTTAGGCTTTTTTCAATCTATCCCTTATCACCCTCAACTTCTGGATGGCCTCCATAACCAAATCCAGTCTTAACATAGTCATCTCCGTCACCTCAAACCATCCAACCGGGGACCTACAATGCCTACTATAAAGAGCCTCAAAAGGATCCATGTCAATGCTTGAATGATAGCCATTGTTGTAAGAAAACTCAACGAGTCTAAGATGTTTATCCCAACTACCCGTAAAATCCAAATCACAAGCTCTAAGCATATCCTCAAAAGTTTGGATAGTTCTTTCAGCTTGGCCATACGTTTGAGGGTGAAAGCTCATGCTAAGCTTAACCTTGGTACCACAACCTCTTTGGAATGACCTCCAAAAGTGTGAAGTGAATTGAGCACCATGATCTAAAATGACAGATAAAGGCACCCCATGCAATCTAACAAACTCATGAATATACAATTTGGAATAATCTTTGGCCCCATAAGTATTTTTAACTAGTAGGAAATGAACCGACTTTGTCAAATTAAGAATATTGTTTCCTCATATCTCAATTGGTCAAATTCAAAATCAAGTGTCCCCTATTGGAATCTTAGTTATTAACTAGTCAATATTATATTGAATATTCTGGGTTGTAATTGCTATCTTATTAGGTTCAACCACTATAGATGTCTATCAACCACAAACCAAATAGAGTCAAAATACTTTCTAGTATTTGGCAACCCAAACACATTATCCATGTTAATTTCTTCCTACTTCCAAGTAAGAATCTCTATATCTTGAGCTAGGACACCCAGGCTTTGATGTTTGGCTTTCACTTATTGGCAATTATGACAATCGGATACAAACTTAGCAATATATCATTTCATACCACCCCACCAATACACTTTCCTCAAATCTTTATACATCTTTGTAGAACTGGGGTGAATAGAATAAGATGAATGATGAGCCTCATCTAAAATCTTCTTTCTCAAGTCATCAACACTAGGCACACACAACCTACCTTAGAACCTAAGGGCACCATCTCCCCCTTGGGAGAAAACCTCCACCTTACCATCTCTCACCAAGGCCTTTAATTCTAACAAAGCAGGGTCAAGATCTTGCTTTGCCTTCACTCTTCAATCAACGAAGATCTAGAATCATCAACAACTGCCACACTACCATTATTAATTTCATCCAATGCAACACCGAATCTAGCAAACCGATGGACCTTTCTAGCCACCTCTTTGCCACTATCATCAACATGAGATAAACTACCCATAGACACCCTACTTAGAGCATCGAGAACAACATTAGCTTTACCAGGTTCATATGAATATGCAAGGGCCTACATGTGACACAACGAATGGAGAATCCAAAAGAACCCCAAACAAACCTCCTAGCATATCAATCACACATCCTCGGTCGTGGAAGCAAAATAAACACAAGTAAAGGTATAAATAGGGATAAAGGGACTAAAGGAAGTCTTTGACAACCATAAAATATTCAAGAGTCAAAGCTCATGCATAAGTACATCATTTGTTCTAACAATACCTCTAAACATGGATTTGAGCAGGGGCCAAGACACTTTCCTGACTCACCCTCATAGTATCAAGAGTTCAACATAAAGAGTAAACAAAGAAAGAGTAGCTAGCTAGTTTCCCCGAACATGAGGATTCACCAAAGCTTATCTTCAAGATGTCAAATCTAGCCACGTGGAGGATGATCGTGAGGAGTTGTGGTTCCTACATGGTAACATCACATAGGCATAGAGTATGTGTTAGTACATTTAAATATACTAAGTATGTAGGATGTAATGCAATAAGGCATAGCCATCTTAGTCAAAATGCATAATCGTAGGCAAAGGAGAGTATAGTATTAATATGATATGCATTATCAATGCTTTAAGTAAAACATACTTATAAATCATATAACCTTGCAAATATAGAATAAATGTGAGGAAGAGACTATAACATCATTGAGCAAGCAAATTGTTACTTGGAATACAAAGCATGTCACCCCCTTAGAAGGTGATTGAGGAAAATACCCCTCAATGTGGTAACGGGCATGTCACCGCTGATAAGGTAGTCAAGGTACATACCCCTCAATATGGCAGTACGGGCATGTCACACCCCGACAAGGTGATTTAGATATATACCCCTCAACATGGTAGTACGGTCATGTCACCCCCTGACAAGGTGATTGACCTACATACCCCTAAACATATTAGTACGAGCTTGTCAACCCTCGACAAGGTGATTGAGGTACATAGCCCTCAATTTGGTAGTACAGGCGTATCACCCCCTAACAAGGTGGTCAAGGCTTGTCACCCCCTCACAAGGTGATTGAGCATGTCACCCTCCAACAAGGTGTTGAAATCTTACAACAATATAGGTACTTTTCATGAATTCAATGCATACATACATCCCCTTCATCATCATAAAGTCACTTGACTCATAAGCCATGCAATAGATCATCAATAACTCAGGAATCCTTAACAAGACATTTTATCAAGCGCTTGGTGGGTGTGCAATGCTAGTTCAAAATCATGCAATCCAAAAGTGAAATAGGATGCGAAAACTCAACGTAAATCAACCCACCAACTCATGGTAAAACCCTCATGTAAGATACATTGAAATCCCTCACCAAATCTCATCATAGATCATAATTTCACAGTTCAAAACATGCATAGATACAATAGACAAAACATCTCATAGTATAAGCTTAAAATAGGTAAACATGTGTTTTTAATCAACATTACCCCCACTTAGTATATGATCATAATCAATAATATGTAATACCCATAAGCATCACAACTTGGAAACACGCAACTTTCATAAAAAGGAAGGTGGGACACCATGGGTGAAAGGACCCAATGGTTGCAACCTACATGCCTCAACTTTAGGGATTTCCTTGATGCAGATTTGAATGAGAACTTGAAGCTTGGATGAAGTTCTTAAGCTCCGGAATTGAGCTTGTGACACTTGAATTTGGATGAAATATTTGGTTAAGTGGTAGAGACGATTTTGAGAGAGTCTTGAGTGATATTGTGTTTAAAAATGACTAAGTACAGGTATTTTTACGCATAGGAGGTCATGGGGCCAAGACCCCAAGGACTTTGGGACGAAATGAAAAATGAAAAAAAATAATATACTGGTCCATATCAGGTTTGTGACACGAACCCATCGCACAGGACCAGTTTGTATTGCTCTGTGCCCTTGGCCGGTCGCGTGCAGGCGCGGGCAGACATTGGATAAGGAAATTTTAAAAAAATAATTTTTCATTATGGTTGCTCTAATATCATGGTTATACCCGTCTCTCCTCAATTTTTCTACTTGATCACAAATATGAAGTCGGATTTTTGATCACGCATGCATTTTGAGATATACGAAAATTACAATTATGGAAATTTTTTAGGCACATTTTTGGGCCTTTTTGGGGCGTTTCATTTTTTTTTTGATGTGGTGTGGGTGGTTATGGCCTCAAAGAGGTCTAAGTAGCTTGGGTTCACAACTACCCTAATTTTTTATCCTGGGTGTCTAACCAGTGTTCTTTTCCCCATGGATGTTTACTTTTTATTGAACCAGTACATTTAGGATGTTTAGGTAGTATTTGTAGCACATAGTACTATTACATGTGGCATATAACATATTTTGCATTTTGCTTGAAAATTATACTTACCAAAATTTTGATTAGTTAGTTTAGATAGCAACCATGTTTGTTTAGGTTGACAATGTTTGTTCTAATAATTGAGGATAAATTGAATTAAAAACATGATTTGAGATTCTTTAGCTAATGATGTAGTGAGTGTCATGAGAATACGAGCTTAAATTGCTCAATTCATATGTTTTGTGCTAATTTAGAGCTTGTCCTATTACTCTACGTTAGATTGTAGATTAATTGGATTAGGAAAGGATCTTAGGCCATTGTTCTTAAAAGCCCAGTTAGCTTAAATGACCAACCAAAATTATAGTATATCCCTTGTTCCTAATGTTTGAGCCTTACATATACCCATTTTTTACGAACACCAAATTAACCTAGCCTTGTTAGTTGTAAAATCTTGGATTGGCCCTGGTCCTTTCTTGAATATTGTGTACCTTGACTAAGGCAAAAAGCCTAAGTTGAGGGTGGCTACCAAAAGTGGCCCTGGTTCTAAGGATAGACATTGTGCAGCTCAACTCAGGCCAAAAGCCTAAGTTGAGGGTGGCTAGTGTAAGGGTGAAACACAAAAATAAGGGGAAAGTCAGTGATACGGAGAAAAGGAGAAAAATCATGTATTAGGTGCAAGAAAAATAAGTGATGCCTTAATTATGTGTTAAAAAGAAAAATGAAGTATAAAAGCAAGGCAAAAAGATAAAAACTGAAAAGAGAACACCCAAGAAAGCTTGAAACAGGAGAAAGGGAGAATGAGATGGAAAATAAATTTAAAAAGAAAAGAAAATGCCCAGGAAAGTTTGAAATAGGGGGAAGGGAGAATAAGATGGAAAATAATAGTGTTGATAGGGAAAAAGTGTAGGAAAACATTGTGTCAAGGATGGTCTTTAGTCACAATATTCCCAAAATGCTATACCAAAGCCCCTTGAGCCTATGTTACAAGCCATGTCCTAAAGTGATCCTATTCCAAGTAGTCGAAGCTCGTACTCATGAGTATAGGGGCAAACCTATGGCATTAGTCATGAGGTATGAGTAACTTTTGTGAGAGTGAGTGATCTTTCATAGTCCTAAGGTTTTAAATGAAAATATCACTGAGAGTTAGATATGGGACTCCTTTCTGTGAGGGCACTTGCATTGCATTGTTAGCATTAGACTTATTTAGTTATTGTGGATTGTTGATAGTACCTCACTTTTCATAGTTATGTTGTTACATGCACTAGTCTGTACTGGTTTGCTAGATGGCTATCTGATTCTATGTTGAAAAAGAAAGTGGTATGGGTATCTGAGTTTAAGATTGATGTGATATACGCCATTCAGTTGAAGTCTATGTGGTATTGTATTCCTTATATAGATTGAGCTTAAGTTGAGGGTGTTGATGTGCTTCAAAATACAACACTTTTGATGCTTAAAACTTAGAATATTGTGTGTCTCAATGCAATGTTAGTTGGTTTTATGTGTTTTGTGTTATATTTGTAGGATTCTAGGGTTGGTCTTGATTTTGGGAAGAAAGTACAGAAGTTGTTGATTTTGATGTAGTATGAGACTCTTTATGGGCCATGAAGTGGGTTTCATGAACAAGTTTAGTAAGGGGCTAAATTTATGAAGTTGATTCTACGAACATGCAGATGGGTTATGGATTGGTTTACGAGTTGTAAAACATGGTTTATGCCCTGAGGATCATAGATAAAGGAATTTCTGAAGATTCATCAGACGAAACCCCACTACAAGTCGTAAACCAATGTACGAGTCATAGAGGGATGTCATAGACCTAAAGTCCAATTTTCTAGTAGTGCTGTACTAGACCTCAATTACGAGCCGTGGAATGCAATACGGCGCGTAAACTTGTTCATAAGGCATTCTAACCCAGGTATCCTATTGTGTTTAGGACTTGTATTTTAAATATTATAAATAGGTTTTTAGGTTATTTTATAGACAGTTACATAGAGAACTCGACAATTAGAGAGAAATATAGGGAGATTAAGTAGAGATAACACTGGGGAGTTTTGAGAAACACTTGTATTTTATTTTGATATTTAATCTTGTGATTCTCTTTGAAGTTGGATTTTTTTGTTCTTAATTTAATTGTGTAACTGCTCTATTATGCTACTCTAATTCATAAGTCTTGCATTTACATAAATCATGAGTAGCTAAATTCACAACTAGGGTTATGGAAACCATGAAGAGCTAACAAAGTAAAACCAAATAATTCATAATTCTAAGAAAGTTTGCATGCATGTATTAATAATCTCTCTTTGTTTTGCTTGTTTTCTAGTGGTAGCCAGCATTAGAACCTTCCTAGTGCTATTGACTGGACCAAGGTAGTAATAAATAGGAAAGAAGATTAATTAACGGAATTTGGTTGATATGTTCTCGTCTAATCAACCGAACTGGGCCAGGGTAGGTTGTACTGGGACTAATAGGTAAGGGTTAGCAATGCACACTACAAAGATGGGCCAAGTCACGTAGTGAAATTCGCCTCTCGCCTGGACAAAAGGGTTTGGTGAACTTAACTTATGATGTTGCATGATACACATTAGAAAAGAATTAGGTTATCTGGTGATACTAAGTTAGGGAATCATGGGGAACACAATACTATAGTTTCTCTACATATTGATTTAACTCCTGTATTAGTCAGGTTTACTTTTTTACTGATTATTACAAAAAAAAACCATTTTGGGGAAGTAAGTTGGTTAATCACTCAAATAGTATTAGTTGAATTCTTTTAAGTCTACATATTCCCTTGGGTTCGATCCTAACTTTGGTTAAGTTCTATTTCTTGAAAACGGTCGCTTTATCCCTAAAAAAGAGGTGTAACTTGGGCGACATCACTGATGATGTTCACGCACCAATAAGAAAGCGATCGTTGACAGCAATTACCTAACAAAAGTTAGGATCGAATCCACAGGGAATATGTCATGCCCCAAAGTCCCGTTAGGGCGGACTGGCACCCATTGTCAATAAGGCTCGGGAGGATCAACCTGTAACTATGCGCTTTCTATACATACTATAAGGGGTTTCTGCATTTAACATGCCTTTAAGAAGATAAACAGTGATAACAAGTCAAAAGGGAATGCATA
Organism: Solanum clarkiae; assembly: GCA_011800125.2. Taxonomy (NCBI): domain Eukaryota; kingdom Viridiplantae; phylum Streptophyta; class Magnoliopsida; order Solanales; family Solanaceae; genus Solanum; species Solanum clarkiae. The sequence goes on from JAABOM020057847.1 coordinate 12,013, forward strand.
TGACTAGGCCGTTGGGGCCACGGTAGTTAAAGTACGATACTTGACCAAACCTTACTTTTCATAGTCTACAAAGCTTCTAAATAAAGAAAAATATCTGATAAGGGGCGGGACAGGCCCCGCCTCAACAAACAGTGCAATAAAACATGCAAGCTTTGGACATATACAAAGCCCCGAAGCAACCTGGAGCTTGGTGACAGCAGCTAAATATCCTGTACTCCTACTGGGAGGATCTACTAGCACCTGTACCTGCAGCATGAAATGCAGGTCCCCCGTAAGGGACGTCAGTATGAGATAATGTACTGAGTATGTAAGGTAGGAAAAACTGTATATGATATAATAACTCAAGTGAAACTGTACACTGGTGTAGCATAAATGACCACCTTTGGTTATACTATGGGATCATGTACATTATGTGCTTTGTATTGATTTACCTTTACTATAGAATCTGTACTGTAAAATTTGTGCATAGCTGTAATACAAATGATGAACTGATTAGTGGTGAACTGTATCGGGTTCGTCCCTCGCTAGGTTCTTCCTTAACCCCTGGGGATACACCTCGTAATAAGATGTTTCCCTGGCTAGGTGATTCTTTCACCACTCGGGATATCAAGATTGTCCCTTTGATAGGTTCTTCCTTAACCCCCTCGGGCTACCACCCGTGATAGGATCGTCCTTGGCTAGGTGTTACTTCCACCCCCTCAGGCTACCACTTATCAAAACTGTATACTTTATCTTTCAATTACCTTTGAGATGATTCTTTTGGTGAACATAATATTGGAGCTGTAGGACTATATATGTAGCATGTGACATGTAGATAATCACACAAGATAACATGACAATGAAAAGTGTACATTACACAAATGATGAAATGCGTGTGAAATGTAACAACTCATGAACTTTACTTCGTAACAAGAACTCATGTAACTTGGTATCCAAACATGTATGCAGATTTGAAAGTGAATATGTATAGAATCATATGAACATGTAAAAGAGTGGAGACATGGATAATAGTTGTGTCGGAGTTGACAAGTGCCTTTATGTACCAAGGAGAAATCTATGTTTCATGCCAAGTGATACGAAATCAAACCTTACATACCTCGTTGTATGACCTCGTTACAAATTCAAGATAACCTTTCCTTCCTCCAAATATTTATCTACAACATGGTAGGTGATAAAACTAGCATTATAAGCCAATAAACACATCTTAGCAGCCCAATCACATAACAAAACAACACACGGGCAGCAAGCTTTTAATTAGCGACGTCAAGGCGTTTTGTCCAACCATTTCACCTATAACCGTATTTTCGAAAAACAATTCTTATGTATATGTCATATACATTTTGTTTCAGCCTCTTGATGGTATTACAACAATCCACAAAGCACAACACATCACAATTCCACACACTCTAAAAATGGACAGCATAACGTCTTCTTCCCTCGCTACACTTCGACGTCGACAATTCAAAACCTATTCCAACTCAAACAAAACTTTTCCAGAAACATTTACACATACAAACGGCCTTGAATCAGTCTCAAAACAGTAATAAATCAGTCATTAAGGAAGTGAGACAATAGCATTCTATCCAACAATCCACAAGTCCATACTAAGCACACAATTGCGATATCATATACTCACTCACTGTTATGGACTGTAAAAGTGGTTAATCAGGCTTTTTGCATTGCTGCAACGCCAAAATTTGTTTAATATATAAGTACTACTTCATAATAAAGCCATCCAACAAGAGAAAAACCTCTTAATTAACAAGAAAATTGCAAAAGAATCCTTGGCATACAAACTGTCCGAAATTTCCAACATATGTGTGATTAACTTGTTTCTTTAGTTTTGATAAACAATACATACTAGGTGCATAAGCAAATATACTTACCTTCAAATTCAAGGTTTAGAGCTTCTTTAGGGACCCTTATGAGGTTGTAAAGCTTGTCTTTCACCTTTTTAAACGATAGCAAACAAACACCAAGAAAGCAGATTTTGTTTTCTTGTCTATGTTGAAATGAATTTGTGTGTTGTTCTTATCCCTTTTTAAAGGCCTAGCTTTGCTGACTTACTCTTGACTCTTTGACCATATTAAGCCACATATTAGTAATCTTATTATGCAGTATTTTTGCCCTTGAACTTGAACCTAAATGGGTCACCAAGTTGATGGGCTTGGGCTGCCTATTTTCCAACTTTCCCTTCACTTAGTTTTGGGCCCAATTTGTTAAGTGTGTTGTGATGTTTTTGGTCACTTTTTGCTATACTTCTTTATCTAAAAATGTAGCCCATTTATTATGATAAAACATGGGCCAAAGTCATACCCTTAACACGGACTTTATTCACAATCGAACTTGGACAAATTCAACGTCGAGCCTCATCTCCATTTAACTACCAAATTTAAGCTAAGCAAGTAGGTGACTCACCTACTTGCTTACTAAGTCCTACGAGCACCTCAATTATCTTACTTCATTTTAAGGCCATAATATTCTCAATTTGACACAAAACATGTATACATGTGACCCTCTTAAGCGTTAGACGCACATATAGCCCATTAACACGAGATTCAAGCACTTTTGAAAATTAGTGCTAATTTGACCAAACCATGTTATGTTTCATTTGACTT
>JAABOM020057848.1:0-14630 GCA_011800125.2 Solanum clarkiae
TAAATTCTGCAAGTTTCCCCCAGACCATATTCACATTTGGCTCCCAAGTCTACCGAATAGAACAAACTAAGGACTTACGGGTTCTAACACTCGAGGCCCATGGTTTTTTTTATTTCATTTTAGTCTTTATATTCTTTTGCTTTGGATACTTGGGGCTTGTCGTAGTAGTGCCTTCAGACAGCTGTAGTACAGGTTCCATGTACTATGAGTCAGTAGTTTAGTTCCAATTTATTCAGACGGTAATTGCGATTTTACATTCAATTACTCAGTCTACTCATGAGTTAGTTTGATGCTTTAAAAGCCTTTTTTCACTATTAATAAGTCTTCTGCTGGGTAAGTAGCTAGGCCAAGTGGTTCACTTGGGACCATAAATGGTTTTCGAGTGCCGGCCATATCCAGGGTGTAAGCTCGGGGCGTGAAACACTTGGTATTAGAGCATAGAGTTCAAGAGTCCTAGGAAATCTATGGAACCATGTCTGGTAGAGTCCATATTATGAGTGTGAAGCATGCCACATCTACAATATGGAGGCTAGGGACATTAGGAAGTGTCATCATTACCTATTATTCCTTGTCTCGTGCTTCAGAGTATATTTCTGTGAAGTCATTTCTAACTTGTTCATTCACGTCATGTTTTTCAAATCATGCCTCCTCACAGAGCTAATGGACCAGTCCGGGGCAGAGGATGCCCATCCAGAAAGAAATGCAAACTAGCCTAGTCGAATTCCGGAGAAACCTAGAGGCCCAGTTATGCCTGTGGAGAACCCACAACAAGTTGACATTACTAATGCTGAGCTTTGCTAGGCCATTCAGACTTTGGCTTAGGCAGTCACTACTCAGGGAGGTCGCCAGGGAGATGGCAGGAGTGATGGGGTGGATACTGCCAGAGGTAGGGAGTTTCTGAGAATGAACCCACTAGAGTTCATGGGGTCTGATGTGAAGGAGAATCCTGAGAACTTTATTGAGGAGCTCCAGAAGGTGTTTCAAGTAAAGCATATAGCTGATGTTAATAGGGTTGAGTTGGCTACCTACCAGCTCAAGGGGGTAGCTAGACTTTGGTTCGATCAGTGGAAGAGGAGCAAGGCAGAGGGGCGCTAGCAGTCATTTGGCCAGTGTTTGAGGAGGAGTTCTTAGGACAGTACTTTCCCAGAGAGATGAGGTAGGCTAAGGTGAGAATTTTTGAACTTGAAGTAGGAGAATATGAGTGTAGGGAGTACAACTTCAAGTTTATTTAGCTGTCCCATTATACTACAGCTGTGGTGGAAGATATGCATACTAGGATGGACCTCTTCGTATCTGGGCTCTCTCGAATGACTAAGAGAGAGGGCAGGAATGTAATGTTGATTAGAGATATGTACATAGCCCGTTTGATGATGTATGTGTAGTAGGTGAAGGAGGAGAAGAAGCAGGATAGGGAGGATTTCAGGAGCAATCAGGCTAGGAAGTCAGGCAAGAAAGGGGCTGGAGGTGGAGGTCACTCATCTTTCCAACCTAAGACAGCCAGACCAACACCTTCATCCGCTAGTGCACCTGCATAGAGGGTCAGGAATGAGTAGGGAGCACAGTATTGTAGGTTTTCGAGTAGCCAGTCACAGGGTAGTGTAGCTCAAGGGCTAAAACGCTATCCTACTTGTGGTAAGTGTGGTAGGTCTCATCCCAGAGAGTGCCTTGTGGGCACAAATGGTTGCTTCAAGTGTGGTCAGGTGGGGTATTTCTTGAAAGATTGTCCTTTGGGGAAGAAGAATATGAGAGATACCAGATTACAGATAGTTTCTTCAGCACAACAGGGTAAGCCACCTCACAGAGGAACTACAACAGGGGCAAGTGGGGGAACAAACCACTTTTATGCCATGGTCACCAGACAAGAGTAGGAGAACTCACCAGATATGGTTATGGGTATGATCAAAATATTTATTTATGATGTCTATACATTGTTATACCCAGGAGCCACTTTGTCATTTATAACCCCATATGTAGATATGAAGTTTGGGGTTAATCCAGAATGTATTCATCATCCTTTCAGTGTTTCTACTCCTACTAGAGAGTCTATTTTATACCAAAGGATCTATAGGGGATGTCCAGTCTCCATTTATCATAAGACTATTGTAGCTGATCTGGTGGAGTTAAATATGGTAGAGTTTGATGTCATCCTAAGCATGGATTGGCTTCATGTTGGGTATGTCTCCACAGATTGCAGAACCAGAGTAGTCAAATTTCAGTTTCCTAATGAACCAGTCTTAGAGTGGAGGGGTAGCTCAGTCATTCTAAAAGTCAGTTTGTATCATATCTCAAAGCTAGAAAGTTCATCTCCAAAGGGTGTATATATCACCTAGTTAGAGTTTAGGATTCTTATGCTGAGGCACTAGCTCTTCATTATGTTCCCATTGTGAATGATTTCCTAGAAGTCTTTCCCGAAGATCATCCCAGGTTCCCTCCTGATAGGGAAATAGACTTTGGGATAGACACTCTTCCAGATACTCATCCATATTTATTCCTCCATATTGTATGGCTCCTTCAGAGCTAAAAGAGAAAGTTGCAGCTGAAAGATCTTTTAGATAAGGGTTTAATTAGACCAAGCGTCTTACCTTAGGGAGCTCTAGTTCTCTTCGTGTGTAGAAAGGACGGTTCTTTTTAGATGTGCATTGATTACGGTCCGTTGAACCAGATAACCATTAAGAACAAGTATCCTCTTCCAAGAATTGATGATTTATTCGACCAAATTTAGGGTGCTACCTATTTTTCCAGGATATATCTTAGATCTGGGTATCATCAACTTAAAGATAGAGAGAAAGACATTCCTAAGATAGCTTTCAGAACCTGATATGGTCATTATGAGTTTTTTGGTCATGTCCTTCGGGCTGACAAATGCACCAACAACTTTCATGGATCTTATGAACAAGGTATTGAGGCCATACCTAGACATGTTTGTTATCGTGTTAATAGATGATATTTTGATTTACTCCCGTAGTAAGGAGGAGCATACAGACCATCTTAGAGTTCTCTTTTAGACCCTTAAGGATCAACAACTTTATGTTAAATTTTTGAAGTGTGAGTTCTTAAACATAGGGGTCAGGCTGCGCACATCCAACCCCCTTACCCCGCAATGAGAGGGATCCTTGGAGGCATTAGGGTAATGTTGTTGTTGAGTTCTGGTTGGCATCTGTGGCATTTCTGGGGCACATTGTGTCTGGTGAGGGTATTCAGGTTGATTCCCAAAAGATTGAGGCAGTAAAGAATTGGCCAAGGCCCACAACCCCCACAGATATAAGGAGTTTCTTGGGCTTGGCGGGGTACTACAGATAGTTTTTAGAAGGGTTTTAAGCTGACTCAGAAAAAGACCAAGTTTAAATGATCAGAAGCTTATGAGAAGAGTTTCCAAGCGTTGAAGACTAGGCTGACTACAACCCCAATCTTATCCCTACCAGATGGAGTTGATGTTTTCGTGGTTTATTGTGATGCTTCCAGAGTTGGGTTGGGTTGTGTATTAATGCAGAGTGGCAAGGTGATAGCATATGCCTCCAAGCAGCTTAAGATTCATGAAAAGAATTACCCAACTCATGATCTTGAGCTTGCTGCGGTGGTGTTTGCTTTGAATACATGGAGACACTATCTATGTGGTGGGCACATGGATGTATTCGCAGACCACAAGATTTTGTAGTATGTATTTGTCCAGAAGGAGATGAATTTAAGATAAAGGAGATGGTTGGAGCTGCTGAAAGACTATGATATGAGTATCCTCTATCATCCAGGTAAAACTAATATGGTTGCTGATGTTCTTAGCAGGGTGACCATGAGGAGCATAGCCCATGTTGAGGATGAAAAGAAAGAGTCAGCTATGCAGGTTCACATACTAGCCCATTTTGGGGTGCAGATTGAAGATTCTGACGAAGGTGGAGCCATTGTCAGAAATGGGTCAGAGTCATCTTTGGTGGTAGAAGTGAAAGAAAAGCAATACAGGGATCCCATTCTCCTCCTGTTGAAGGAAGCTATTCAGAAGCAGAAAGTATTGGTGTTCTCAAAAAGGGGAGATGGTGTCCTGAGATACCAAGGCAGGTTGTGTGTGCCAAATATTGATGGTCTTGGAGATAGGATCTTGGCTGAGGCTCATAATGCCACATATTCTATCCACCCTAGTGCAACAAAGGTGTATAGAGATTTGTGAGAATTCTATTAGTTGGGTGATATGAAGAAAAACATTACAAGGTTCGTGTCTAGATGCCTACACTGCCAACAAGTTAAGGTTAAGCACCAAAGGCCTTGTGGTGTAGTCTAGAACATAGAGATTCTAGAATGAAAATGGGATATGATTAATATGGACTTCGTAACAGGCTTACCTCGATCCCATAGACAGCATGATTTGATATAGGTCATAGTAGACAGAATGACCAAGTTAACTCACTTCCTACCTGTCAAGACGACTGCTACAATTGAGGGTTATGCCAGACTCTATCTTAAGGAGATAGTTAGGTTGCTCAGGGTCCCTATATCCATTATTTTAGATAGAGGAACTCAGTTTACAGCATAGTTTTGGAAGTCCTTTCAGGAAGGGTTTGGTATAAAGGTAAATCTTAGCACTGCTTTCCATCCACAGACAGACGGGCAAGCATAACGGACTATACAGATCTTGGAAGATATGTTGAGAGCTTGTGTAATAGACTTAAAAAGGTAACTGGGATGATCATTTACCTTTTGATTGAGTTCTCTTATAATATTAGCTTTCAGGGCAACATACAGATGGCACCATACGAGGCTCTTTATGGGAGAAGGTGTAGGTCACCTATAGGATGATTTGAAGTTGGTGAGGTAGGACTAATAATACCTGATCTAGTCCATCAGGCTATGGAAAAAGTGAAGGTTATCTAGGAGCGGCACAAGATAGCTCAGAGCAAACAAAAGTCTTACACAGATGTTAGAAGAAGAGATTTGGAGTTTGAGATAGGCCATTGGGTGTACTTGAAGGTATCTCCAATGAAGGGAGTTATGAGATTCAGGAAGAAGGGGAAGCTCATCCCATGATATCTTGGGCCATATCAGATTATGAGAAGAGTGGGTAGCATTGCTTAGGAGTTAGAGTTACCAGCAAAGTTAAGTGCCATACATCCGGTGTTTCATATTTCCATGCTTAAGAAGTTCTTGGGAGATCCCTTTCTAGTTGTCCTGGTTAAAAGTGTTGGGATTAAGGACAACTTGTCTTACAAAGAGATTTCGGTGCAAATATTAGACCGACAAGTTCATAAATCGAGGACCAAGGAGATTACTTCGATAAATGTTCTGTGGAGGAACCAATTCGTGGAGGAAGCCACATGGGAGGTCGAGGAAGATATGAAGACCAAGTACCCACACTTGTTCTTTGGCCTAACTAAGGATCCTAAAGGTAAACTTGTGTCTCTTCACCTTGAAGGTTTACGTTTATTAAGTTAGGAAATCTTGTGGTTTGAGCTAGCTTTGTTCGTATCTTTATCATTTGAGGACGAGTGATCTCAAAGGGGAGATATTATAACACCTCGTAAAATGACAAAAATACCCCTAGAATTGACCTTATGTGTAACGTGTCTTCCTTTGCTCTATTTGCAAAATCCGTGACTAGATTTGCAATCAGTATAAAACATCAAGTCAGAAAATGGCCCAGACTCGGCAAAAACTCAAAAACATATGATTTATTTTTGTCCAAGTGAGCATAAAACAATGGGGTTTTCGCGCCCTTTCATGACGCGGAGTGAACGCGGAACAACACTTGAAATTTTTTGTGAAATTTTGAAAAAGTTAAAAAATTTGCGAAAAAGTGTTATACAACACTAGTGTGCGTCGCACACTAATATAGGAGAGTGACCAGTTTTGTTTTTTTTTCTGGGAAAGGGAAAATTCGACTTTTTCCACACCCATATCCTAAATTAATCCATTTTAAGTAGTAATCAGTTCCTAAAATGTATTCCTACTCTATTTTCAAAAATCAGAAACCCTTCCATAGAACCTCAAGCGTAGGATTCAAGAACACTAGGGGATTCAAGATTATGCTTTCAATTCCTCACGAATTTATTCTAAGGTTTGTAAGGCCCTCCAAAAGTTATCATATATATGTTTTAGTATCTTTGGATACAAATTTCTTCCAAGATTCAATCTTGTGAGTTAAGGTAAGTTTTTCTCCATTATCAGTGAATTTCATCAAATTATTGTTCATGCATTTTTCCTTGATAAGAATCATGACTTCTATTGATTTTATTATTGAATTAAGATATTGAGACAAAATTTTCAGTTATGGTTATATTTATGAGAATCCTATCACTATACTATGAAAAGATACTATGTTCGTAGTTTTGAGCTGAGTTTAAGAAGTATTTTAAGTATTTTTGCAATTTACAAAATATATGAGGAATAAAAATCATATTGAAATACTTTACATTGATCCAAATTTCAGTAAAAGAAGAGAGTGAAGTTGAGAAAAATTTAAGAAAAACTAAAGTTGGGCTAAGTCTCAAAGAGAAGAAAGTAGTACTTTGAGTAAGAATAGTCTTTTAAGTATGAGTATATGATTGATATTTTTGGGAGTAGTATTGTGTACCGATATGAGTGAGAGTAATAATAACTTGAATTCATACACTACATAGCCAACGTAGGATAGGATTGTACGAAGGTACAACTCCTCACTTGCAAATTAGATGGCCTAGTTTTGGGGTGGATCCACTCCCCTAGTAATTCGTCCCCTACTGTGGCAAAGTATGGGACGGCTCTGGCAGCATGGGTAAGACGCTGTGTCACCACAAAGCTCATAGTGGTGGTTGTTGGTTAGAGAAACTCCCCTAGTTATTCGTTCCCTACCCCGGCAAAGTACGGGACGACTCTGACAGCATGGGCAAGACGATGTATCACCACAAATCTCATAGTGGTGGTTGCCGATTAGAGAAACTCCCCAAGCTAAGAGACTATGTTTTACTTATCAGTTTCAACATATTATTTACAATATGTTACTTTTAGCATACAAGTCTTTATGATTACTGTTATTTCCTTTATGAGATATGAGTAAGTCTTTTGAGATATATTATGCTATTTTGATTTAAATATTTTGGCCATCTTATATACCGTACATACCATGTAGTGATGTCCTTAGGACCTGCATCCTTTTATGATGCAGATGCAGGTGACAGAATTCATCAGCAGCTGCTTCATTGGGAACCTGCCAGCTTTCAAACACTTGGTGAGGCCTCTTCTCAGCCCGAGGCCCATGGTTTATGTTATTTCATTTTAGTATTTATATTATTTTGCTTTGGCTACTTGGGGCTTGTCCAAGTAGTCCCTTCAGACAGTTGTAGTAGAGGTTCCATGGACTATAAGTCAGTATTTTAGTTCTAGTATTTTAGGCTCGGGGCGTGACATGTCACCCTCGACTCCCCTCTTTTTCTCCTTCCTCTTCTTCACTGGAAAGACACCATGCAACCTCGAAAATCCGCCAGAAAATATGATCCAGATGGCAGCCCAAAAATTCAAAATCAGATGAATTTCGATTTGATTTTAACTCATATTATTGCATACTTTTCCATATTTACATATTTCTAATTATGAATTATATGTTGGTTATTTTATTTTTATTTTTTTAAAGAATATGTCTTGATTACGTGTCTATTGAAATGATGAATATTGATTTCCTTTTGATGGGCTTGTCCTAAAATTAGTTTATGTTTTTTTTGGTAAAATCTCTATTTTTGTTTGTCTAGTGAATAATTGGAAATATTATTTTGCTCCTAAGTGATTTGGTTGCCCTATTAGGATTAGAATATTCTAGTATTTTTCTTGCTTATGAAAATTTAGAGTGCTTAGTTGTTTACCTAATTTTCTTGATTACTAAATACGTTTTAGGTATCCCTCTATGGTAAACTTTACTTTTTCTCTACAAATTAGAACCGACTGATTCTCCTCCCTTAATTCCTTATAATCTGTGAAATAATTTTCCTTTCTCTGCTAACTGTAATATTGGTTCAATTTCATACATATACTTAAGTCTAATATGTGGATATAACCCTTATTCTTGCCTTTATGTAATAATATATATTCTATCTTTTCCTTTTATACTAAAGACTTCTTTGCGTGAATTATTCTATGATAATGTTGATATATTTAATTACTTCTCCTTGCCTTGTATTGTCATGTGGAATATATGAAAGAGTGTGTAATTTCCAATTATAATATTGATTGATTAGAAGCTTGATTTCTCTCTTCTGTATGAAGTATTTTTTGCTAATATATTTTAAGTAAAGTCTGATAGAATATATGTTAATTGATTTCATATTATTTTACTCTTTTATTTGTGGTAAGAGTAAAATTATTTGATTGATTGTTTGCCTTCTGTTATCCTTTTAACTCCTACTATATAAGACCCTCGTCCATTCTTTTATAACAGAGATAACTCCATATGGAAAAAAGAGATACTCTTACAATTACTCTCAATACTTCATCCTCTCTACAATTCTTCTCTTTTTATTGAAAAATAAAATAAAATAAAATAAAATAAAAGGCTTTCATCTCCTGTTGCATTGGATCAACTTCGCAATACAATTGAACATCACTATTCTACCATGTTGGTTTACTTTTATCTTCATCTCTGTGGTTGGTTCGTAATTGCTCTTGCTTTGCCTCCTTGACACAAGCATTGCTCGGAATCCTTGAGATTCTTGTGAACTTGATGTGTCAAGAATTGGGCGTTGATTCTACAATGTGTATAGAAATTTATGTGAGAGTTTTGGGAGCATTTCAATTTTGTATGTATGTTTTTATTTGGTTTGTCTTAAATTATCATATAACGTCTTCTAGTATTTATTTTTAACAGGATTTTTAGTTCATTCAAGAGGTGAAGAGTCTCTTGGGAGGGGGAGGAGGATGGGCTTGAAGTCTTATTATGCTCTACTATTTTTGTATTTTTCTTTAAAGTTGTAATACTGTAATGAAATATATAGTGGAAATGCGGATCTAGTAAAAAGGGGGAGAGGAAATTACGTGCTAACTGTTTTCTGTCGTTTTTTAATTATTTTTATTTTTTATTTGTTGAAGTAATTTGTTTTGTCGTGTTTCATATAGGCAATCTTAATCTAGAAATTAATAATAACAATTATTATCATTATAATTAAAAGTTATGTGTCGATTACATGTTTAACAAACATTTTCTTTTCTTTGTTTTAAATAAAATAATATTATTGTAGATATCATGCATATAGGATTATAACTCGTTCAATAATATTGTGTTTTTATCATATTTTTGAGATCTATTTATTTAGAAAAAATATAAGTTTGTCATGCTTCTATACTATATTCTAGAAATCATGTACTAGGATGTCTTTTTTTAGAAGTCATGCCTTGTAAGATAATATACGTCTATTAGAAATCATGTTTTAGTTTAAAGTGATTTTCTTTAGAAGTCATGCTTGAGGTTTAAAATTTTTAAATGTTTCTTGATCATTAGAAATCATGCCTATAGGAATTTAAATAATAAATGTCATGTTCATATATTTTCTCTTAAAAGTAAACTTATATTACTTAAATTTTTTCTTCTTTCTTTTAGAAATCATGTCCCTTTTCTTCATACATTAGAAAGCATGCCTGTAGGGATTGTTTACTTTATTTGTTTAACAGTTTTCTTTTGACATCAATTGTGATTACGCTCTTGATATGTATTTTTAGGATTTGTTATAAAATAAATGAATAAAAAAGATTTTCGGTTATTTCTTAATGTGATGCATACACACTTAGTAGGTTTAGGCTCACTCTTGTTTGTGGCAAGCATGCTAATTAACATATTTGGAGGCTACTTGAGACTTATGTGCTAATCACTCGTCTTGCTTGTTTTGTTTGACACGAGTCATAGGAAGTCCTAGATTCTCTCTAAGTCTAGAACCTCCAATGTTAGAAGTCCAATGCATCTTGGACCATAAGAAGGATGATAGACACTTTTAGGAGGACGTTAGATTTTTATTTCTCTTAGTGCGCTCTTAAGATTAATAAATAAATCAACCTAGGAAGGGGGTAGGAGTATATAGGACCCTTGGAAATGATGACTTTAAACTTGAGCTTTAATAGGACAAAACCTTGATTTTTGTCCTTAGGCTTAATAAAGCTATGCAAGCTAAATGACATTTTTGTCTTCCGAAATAAAAGCCAAGTAAACTGATGCAAGTGGAATTAAATATCGATTATCTTAGATTCTCTTTATGTTTATGTTAAATTATTTGGGGTAGTTAGTTATTTAATTATTTAATTTATTTATCTGCTTAATTTATTATCCTATCGCTTAGAATCAATTAGGATAATTTTTTTGAATATAAGAGACCTTTATTTGTAACTACCACATAAAATAACATACGGTCGGGACCCGTCTTTGCAGACCTCGGAGGATGCCTAACACCTTCCCTTCGAGGTAACTTGAACCTTTACTTGTTCTCTGGTGACTTGACCTTAGCCTTAGACTTAGGTTAGAATGGTATTCTAATGCACCTCAAATCATTAGGTAGCGACTCTTCAAACTTTTAAAATCTCAAAAGAGTCGTTGGCACGATGTCATCCAGGTTCTCATCTTTTCAAGAGAAAATATGGGGCGCGATAATCAAATCTGTTAATGAAGGGGAGTGGCAGCCTAAAAATCATGGCTTCCCCGAACCTAAACAGATCAAATCCGATCATGAGGTTCTGGAGCTTTACGCCTTGAAAGAGGACAGTCCAATTGACGATTACCTCTAGGAAAACGATGCACATTTCAGATTCAACAACCAACAAGATGAAATCACCTCAGAGTCTGAAGTTCCATCTGATGAAGATCTCCAATGCAACGAACAACTAGAAACCATCACCTCATAGTTCTCAATTGAGGATAATTATCCCTCAGACGGATAGATCCATGATAGTGAAGATTCACCTTCAACTGATTCTCAGGAATATGTTGATAATTCCTAGGAATATGTGGAAGAAACTGCAGAATCATCACTAACACAAGATGATGAGGACTATCCCCCACTTTTTATGAACCAATGCAAAGAACCTGAAGGTTTCGAAGTAAACAATGGTGAGGATGACATGACAGTGGATCCCATCCCAGAACGAAGGCTAGAACTAGCGACCACATCTACAAAGCAAGTTAGAATCGACTTTCACACTTTCACCCTCGACAATGTCAAAGTCTCACAGTGGCCTCAAAAAATCCAAGACTTCTGCACTTGGATGGTCACCATGAATTTGGTTGAGCGTGAGAAGTACATGATCCTGTCAGAGTTCACTTCAAGGTTCTCTGGCATTCTCAGGGATTGGTGGAACGCGCTAGGATTGTAAGATCACAACTACTTCCTCACATCCCAAGATTTCATAGGCAACCTGAATATCCTTATGGAAGTCTTTTGTGGAGATACCGGCCAACGAAGAGAGAAGCTGCGGAGATAGCTCTTTTAGATGAAATGCATGTCGCATGACAGAAATGTCATCGATATCCATTTCTAGAAGATGGAAAGAATCTACTGTGAGCTAGGAGGAGACCCTAGTTGGAAGTAGACATTAATGTCATCATTGCCTAAGATGTTAGCAGGGCATGCCATGATGATCATAGAAGAAACATTCAAGACCATAACTACCCCGCACATCAACTACATTAGGCAGGCGATCTTTCAATCACTGGACGACATTTGCACAAAGAGATCTGTCCTAAAACAGATTGTCTAGAGCAACTCGACACTTGACAGGGCATGCAGTTGGAGTGACTTAGTCACCAAGTCCAACTATGTGTGCTCAAGCCACCGAGCAAGATGAAAGGTCCACAAATTGTATAGGAGGTTCAAGGTGCCCTGACCTCTAGACGCAAGGTCAAGAATGACCCGGCGTATCAGATACTTTAGGAGAAGGAGTCTAGGCAACCATGATAAAAGATATCGATGCTTCATATGCAACAAACCTGGACACTTTGCTAGAAACTACCCACAATCGAGAAGATCAATTATGACACTCCAGCTGTTCGATGAAATAGCAGATCACACAGGCATCTATCTTAGTAAAGACGATGGCCTAGAGTCTGTCTTCTTCATGGAGAATGAACCAACGAGTGAAACACTTTTCTCCCTAGAAGTGTATGAAGCAGTAGAGAAGGATGGCAACACCACCGATGAATCCGGCCACAACATCTACTAGTTATCCAAACCAGGAAAGAACGATGAGCTTGACACCCTTCACGTTCAGCTGGCTATCTTCTCATCCAAATGGTATAAGCTGGTGCATGTAATCGCATTGATGGACACATAGGCCGCATCATCCATCTTCAACCCAATAGTCCTACTCGATGATCACTGGATTTCTCATTTCCATAACTTTAGTACTCCATAAAAAAAATCCTGATGACCAAGCTGATCACCAAGCACCCTGTCGTGATTTAGTTCTTCCTAGGCTTACAATTCAGAACCAAACTCCTTGGTTCAACAATCCCCGGAAGATATCTCATCGTTGTGTTCGGCATCTACCTGACAACTCAATGATCGCTTGGAGATCAGAACAAGGGGAATAGCTTTCAGGAAACAGTTTAAGCCATATACCACTGCCTCCAAGTTATTCCACCTCTCCGGTGAAGACATTGATGCTGAAAACACCATGTCCATCTCAATGAGCAGACGACCATCAAACCTCCAGATGGAATGGTGGATTACCCACCAGAATTGTTCACCTACTTCGGGAATCCCTTTGATCCATCAATCATAGTGGAAAGAAGGACGTTCTGTGAACTCCAGCTATTCAGAAAATATGCAGGATCCATCCTCAAACCTTTTAGAGTCTACTCGGAGTACCCATTCTGCCACATAGTAAATCTCATGCGGATGATTTCCCTTCGGAACTCCTATGGATGTTTTGGTACTTATGTCACCACTACTATATCCTTATGGAGTTCAAGTGTAACCTATTCAGGGATTTCGACAAAATCACACTAGCCTTGCAAAAGTTCTTACTTTGGTTCAGACCAAGATGATGGTGGGTACATTGTTTTAAAGATTCCTATGAGGCCATGATTTTCATGTTGCACAGGTTAGTGAAGGTAATCAACAGGAAGGTCTAGGCCCGACCAGTAATTTCCCTATGTTGGAAATTTTCCATCTCTATTTTGTCCTTGGAAGATGAGTACCATCAGGCATAACGAATCATCTTCCAACAGAATAGATGCATCCCAAAGGAGATATGGACCAAAGAAAGAGCACGATGGAACTATACCGACGATAATCCTCTCTGGGAGGAGGTCTGACAAGCTGCTAAAGAATATAAGGTTCCATACGAGATCTTCAGAGATCAGGTCACCCAAAAGATGACAAGCATCAGGTTGAATCTTCCATCACAAAAATGGGATCACAATGTTGCAGGGCCATTGTGCAGGAACAGATACTTCATCAGATCGCTCAAAAGAGGCCTTGAGAATACAGAGTTGAGCAGGAAGAAACATGTCATTGATTGGTGGATGGAAGAAGGATACTCACACCCGCCGGCGACACCTTCAACCTCTGCATAGTCCGATGCTATCAGATGACATGTGCAAGTTTCACGATAATAAAATTAAGACCTCCACCAAAGTTACCACTTACCCAAATTACCCACAAAAATTACCTCAGCTTCCTCACCAAGCTTACCCAAACTTTGTCCCAAGTAAGCTGCAACACTTTGCCACTAAGCTTACCCAAATTTTGTTCCCAAGTCAGCTGTAATCCTTTGCCACCAAGAATACCACAAACTTTTTCCACAAGCCAGCCATAATTCTTCATCACCAAGAATTCATACCAGCAGCTTACCTACCTATTCGAAAGCCACCAACAAGTAGCTTGTGCACTTGTTTGCATGCTGCCAATAAGTAGCTTACCCACCCACTTGCCAGATGTCTACATGTAGCTTACACACCTTCTTGCAGCCGCCTACAAGTTGCTGAATCACCAACTTGCATATGCTAGTCAAACAACTTACCTGATCCTTGCATAATATCATGATTTCTCGTTAAGAAGTCTTTGTATCTTAATGCATGTATTTAATTTATTTGGAGCTATTAGAGTGGGATCCATTTTTTGGGGAAAATGAGTCAAAGCAATAACAAGAATATTTCTAGTAGAACATCTTTCACAATCCCTGGAGATATGGTTCACTAATAGACCGAGGAATAAGTCATTTGACTCATTCACATCTAGAGCATGAATGTTTGGAATCCATATTATGCAACGAAACATTGCTTTTGCTAATTCGAATTGAAGGGTGATATAAAATCGGTCTATTTCTAGCATCATATCCATAGTTAGCACATTATCCTATTTAGCAGTTCCAGCTTCGTATCAAGATCACGATCGATATCGTCACTAGCATCAAGATTGTCACTATGATCAATATCAATCTCATCAAGAAGAAAACCTTTAGACTTTTTATCCAACTTATTCAGAAATACCATAATGAAAGGAACATAGGAGTTTGTCGCTAGGTATTTGACTAAATAGGATCATCCAGTTCCTATAGAACCTATCACTAAAATACCCCTAGAGGGGGATAAGGCTAAGCAGAGAAAAAAGGGTTTTCCATGACATGGGAAATGAAAACTATTTTCCCCACACGAAGTTTATGAATAAGTAATTGTCTGATAATGAGCAAGGAATATTCGT
>JAABOM020057849.1:0-14630 GCA_011800125.2 Solanum clarkiae
TCTCTTTGGACTTTAGCTCAACGCATCAAGCTCAAACTCATCTCAAACATCATCATCCTCTTCTTAAGTAAATATACTTGAAAATAATTTACATAGTCATCAAAACTCTTGATGAAAACATCATTTAACTTTATGCTCAAAACTCATAAAAATTCATTAAATATACATCATCTTATTTTGAAACTAATACTTTATTTTATGCATGAAATTCGTCAATCTCAACTCAAAATAATACATCAACTCGATCATCAAATAAGCATGGGAAGGCCATGATTATCAACTCAATCGCGGTTCATGAGAAAGCAACCACAGATAAGAATTCCAACAATAAAATAATGACAAGTTCAATGTATGACTATATAGTATTCAATAAAACAAGAATTGACCCAGTTGGAATTCATTACCCAATTCAATTGTTATACCCTTAAAATTACCAAAATATCCCTAGAAAAGGTTGCTCGCATAAATCATCATCTCAAAATATTTTGATAAATTCAAGGCTGAAATCATGATCAACGTAAAAAAAATTGAGTGAAACAGTGGTCCTGGTTAAATTTTAGGTCAATCGAATAAAAAAATAATTTTTTGAGGTGAAATCGTGAAAATAGAAAAGTAGACGACAGCTCCGCGATGTGGAGGTATCTTGAATGGATCAATTTTTTTTCAATTTTGGCTTCCCAAATAGTTATCAAAAAATTTCATAGAAAAAGTAAACTAAAATGGACCTCCGACGCAATGTGAATTGGGTTTATCCTAGTTCAAATTTTGCAGTTTTAATGAGAGACATTTCAGACTTTTTTTCACCCCTCCTAAATTTATTAATATACTTCTTTTTTTACCTTAAAAGGATTTCTAAACATTCCTAAGTCCATGTTATGCATTTTAACTAAACAACTAAGGCTAAGGAGAGGAGAAAAGGCTAAAGATCAAGGAATTCAACCAAACTTCTTGTGAATTAATTGTTCAGTCTTCATTTCAGGTATGTAAGGCTAACTAAAATATGTAATAAGTTCTTTCATGTACCCCAAATAGTTGATTAATTGATTAATGGTTGATAGGAGTCTTCCATGAATGAATTTTCCTAAAGTTTTTTTTTAAATCCTAACATATTATTGCATAACCCTGTATAATTGATAGCTTTCATGAACTAACCACTTGAAATCAATGATTTAAATCTTCTACTATATAAATCCTAGCTATATTTTGACTGTAACTGAATATCTATATTAATTGATTGAAACTAAATGCATGAATTGTGAAAGTCCTAAATGTGAATAGGATTGAGTATGAATGTAGCCTTAACAAAACTTGAACGCCCTTTTTGCATTTTTGTAACTTGAATTCCAAATGATTGAATGGAATAAAATATTTTTATAAATGCATGTCTAAACCACTCTTTTGAAAAATGTGATGGGATTGATTGGTTAAAAGGTTTGATTGTGATAGACCTGATAAAAGTCCACACGAGACTTGTTGATTTGATAGATTGAACTGATTGATGGAGTCTTATCATCATTGAGTCTTGGGAGAAGTATACCGAATTGAGTAAAAGTAAGTAATACTTGAATTCAATAACTACGTTGTCAAACCTATGCAAGAGTTAAAACCATAAATTGGATGAACTTCGTATTCTTACTAAAGTGGACTTGATTGATTGATTGTGAATCCTTGATTGGTTGATTTATCAATTACCCTAGCAAAGTATTGGACGGATGTGATAGTGACGTTATCTCGATATACCTTACCAGCTCAGAGATGATGGTTGTTAGATAAAAAAAACTCCCAAATAGGTATTGATAGTACTCTAATAATTGAATGGGATTGTATATGATTGGTCTTTGTCTAAATCATATATTTACTTTAGACTTATGATATTATGATTGAGTTCCTTATCTTCCTGATTTAAGATTATCTGAGCTGATGTTATTCTACTTTAATGTATATTTCATTCTACCATATTGCATACTCATACATTCCACATATTGATGTCCATTTGGACTTGCATCTTTTCATGATGCAGAGATAGGTACTAGAGATCATCAACAGGCGATTCATTGAAGATTTTATCTATATTCATCTTATTGGTGAGTCCTCTCCTGCATTCAGAGGATATCATATTAGAGTGTTTGTATTAGTATTTTATTTTGATTTGAGATAGTCATGAACCAATCATTGGTATCACATAGATAGTATTGATAGAGGTTGTATAAATTAGATAGTGATGGATTATTTTGATGTATTTTATTTTTGTCTAGTTCCCTTTCATACTGGTTTCATGATGTTAGACTTGAATTAATTGTTGATTTTAAAACCTTTATTCTATTTGATCATTAGTTAGCCCACTAGACTATAGTATAAATATCTAAACCAAGTCTTCTCTATATGATTGATGATAAGATTAGACCAAGTAGTTCGCTTGAAAATTAGTAATGGTTTTTGAGTGCCGATCATCTCTAGGGTACCCTCCCGGGGCGTGACATCAATACTTATTCAAAATGGAAACTTATATGTGGAATGCATGGACAAATTCAATCCAACGGTATGATAGTCTTACGTACTTGAAAAAAATTAAAACTTCGCTTGAATTTGGAAGACCTCGATACAATGGCTTGAAACCAAGCTTTTCTCCTCTATGAATTGGTTCTGAAATTAGTCTAAGTGATTATGAGGTTATGAATACCATTAGGTTTATATATGGATCTTATTTTAATTCCAAAAACGTATATGGTTTAATTGAAAAAGGATAAAAAACACAGAAATAACCTTTAATAAAATAGATGGATTTACCTATGAAACCCCATCGACGAGTAGTAGATCAATCTATGACTCGTAGATTAAAGGTCTCATGATCTCCTAGAAAGTCTGTCTTGGGTCTACAAAACCTTTTTTATGGATCGTAAACCCAATAATGAGTCATGAAAGGCTTCAATCCAATTGATAGGGGTCAAGATTCAGAAACTATGACTTGTAGGTCTTGAACTATGAAATCATGTTGATGGGTCATATAGAGAATCACAGGTCATAGACCCTTCTCATGATTTGGACCAATCTTAGAAAAAATTTTGGGCTTAAAGTTATATAGACCCTTCTACAGGTTATAGAAGCTTTTATGGTTCGTAGGACCCTTCGTAGATGGACACTATCAATTTGTCTTGGGATTTTTGTCACGATCCAGACCTAGGGTCTAGGAGTGACACGGTGAATGAAAACCCGAGAATCCCCATACAAGTCTCAAAGTACCAAAATTTACATTATCGGTTAGGAAGAACATTCAAAATTAAACATATAGTTCGAAGGGACGGGAAAGTAGGGCTCACGTTATGGGGATATCTTAGGGAAAGGGATTAGCATGAATTCACATAGCATATAGCACATAATACTAAGGGGCGGATAAGTATGACTCACGATATGGGGGCAATTCGAGACTTAGGATCTTTCACATTTCCACATCGAACATACATATACATATCAAAATTCTCATAGTCAATCCATGATAGCCATAACCAAAAGATCACCATGATCATAAGGTTCAAATACAACACATAACACATAGATCCGACGAGAGTCTACAAGATGTCCAGCAATGTCTTTAGTCATAAGATAGGATGGGGCCCAAGACGTGTTCCGAGCTCATCTCAAAGTATAGATAACGTAAAAAAAAGCAACTTAAGGTAGAGGAATGGTGGTTTATCCTTGGAAGTTAGGACTCACCACAACCAATATCACAAAATCCGATCTAGCTAATGAACGCTGGATGAAAATAATCTCCGGTACCTACATGGTGAGATCATGTAGGCAAAAGTATGCGTCAGTATATTTGAACGTACTAAGTATGAGAGATGCAATGCATGTTACTTACCAAAACCTGCATACAATGTTAGATGGAAAGGGCACATAATATAGAAAGAGATATATAACAAAGAATGTAGTATAACAAGATTTTATGAAGACAATGATGCATGAAATGCAAATGATGCTTATACATAGTGGGCATGTGACCTCAACCGACATGAATAAGACCAAGTTATTACTTGGAATCTCGATCATTACCCCTCATTGGTAAAGAGGTTGTTTACTTGCCAAAGGTAAACCATGCTTCACCTTACAGGCCTCCTATTTCGTATGAAGTAACCTTCTTTACGGGCCTCCCATTTTGGATAGGATTTTCATATCAAAACATATCATATCATTTCTTCTCCTTACAGGCAACCCATTTTGGAAGCATCTTTTCTTATGGGCCCCCCATTTCAGAAAGGAACCTATGTTGCACATAGTTCGAGGATAGAGAGAGAACCCTCCATCCATCGGTGCTAAGTCATCATCCCACAAGAATACCTATATATATATATATATATATATATATATATATATATATATATATACATACACAAACACACATGCTTTTAAAAGACAATAGTCATTTCCAGAAACGAAAAAAGGCTCAAATATGCCATCCGTTAAAAGTTTGGCTCAAATATGCCATTATTGTTAAAGAAAAGGCTCATCTGTGCCATTATTTTTTAACGATGATTTTGCAAAACCACCTTTTAGACATGTCATGTTTTAATTCGACCACATCATTTTTTAAAAAAAATTCTAAATAAAATTAAGAAAAAATTTCTCAATTTTTTGGATTTTTTTTCTTAATTTTATTTAGAATTTATTTCTAAAAAAATTTTTAATTTTGTGAATTTTTTTCTTATTTAGAAATTTTAAATAAATTCTAAATAAAATTTAAAAAAAGATTCTTAATTTTGTGATTTTTTTCTTAATTTTATTTAGAATTTTTTTTTTTTAAATGCTGTGGCCGGAATAGAACATGTCATGTGTAAAAGGTGGTTGCAAAACCACCATTTAAAAATAATGGCATGGATGAGCGTTTTCCTTAACAACAATGACATATTTGAGCAAAACTTTTAACGGATAACATAAATAAACCTTTTATTAAAGTTTAATGGTATATTTGAGCTTTTTTCCTTTCCAAAACTATTTCAGTGCATTCTTAGGCTTAAAGGCCAAAACGTAATTTCATAGTCAATATACTCATGCATATGAATAGATAATTCATATACAAAATGGTGCAAGCACCCAAAATGCTCAAAGAGTCATAATCAATAGACATATATGTGACCACATTCTTATCATATCCAATATTTTATCAAAATCATATCATAGAACATAATTGGGCTTAACCCGTAACATAATTTCTCAAAATAGTCCAATATCGTGAATGCAAATGCTACAAATGATATGAAAAAGGCATGAATAATTAGGATTAGATCTAAAATCAACAATATATTGTGAAATTAAAGTAAATACACCATTAAATCCATATTTAAATCCAAAAACATGATCTAAATGGGTCGTTTTAAGTGTAAAAAGTATTTTAAACCCATTCCTAAGCCATTCTAAGTTCTTGAGAAAGACAAAATCACCCATGCATAGATAAGTCTTAAAGAGGACATTCAAACTTGCAATTCCATAAACCCAAAGTAAATCCTCATATAATAGTTTAAATCGCATTAAAATTATCAAATAAACACTATCCATGCATAAATAGAATTTTAGGATTCATAATATTCAAAATCCCAATTTAAAATAAGTTAGAAATTCGTAAAATTACTTGAAAATAATTTGGGTCTCCTTGATTGGAAGATAATCAAGGATCAAACCCATATTTTTTCACTAAGATGAAGAAACCCCAAAGAAATTTGAAGGAGACTTGAAATCCCAAGCTCAAGTGTTGACTGGAGGGTAAAGGGTCCATGTGAAATTACACGGTCCATATACCTGCCTGTGAACCCACACTTAGACAATTTTTTCTGGAAATTTCGATCTTGGACCAACACTTAGAAATTTTCGCACGAACCACTAAACGGACCAATAAATGGCCCGTGTGGAGCCACATGGTCTGTGTGATGCTCCCGTCTCCCCAACCTTAGAAAAATTTAGCGAAAAATTTACGAGACGATGACCCCATACTTAGAATATTTTTCACTCTGGAGACTTCACGGAAGGCAAACGGCCCGTCAAATACCACACTTACGATTTTCTCCATCCTTGAAGGTCATATGACTAGTACCACTGATCATACCCCAATACTTAGGCGAAAAATGGACTTTTAAGGCCCAAGGCCATTCCCATGGTTCGTTTAAAGCCCCACTGCCCGTTTACTAGCCCATGTGGCAACACTGCACAGGAGGGTCTTACAAAAACGAGCATGACTTCTTCATCCGAACTCTAAATGAGGTGAAACCAAGTGCATTGAAAAGCTAATTCAAAGATCTTTAATTTGATAGGTCATGGGTCACCCAATTCATTTTGTGCTAAGAGATATGCCCATTTAAAGTTGACTCTTCTATCAGTACTTAGAAAAAACTTAGCCAATGAAATTGCTTTGAACTTGACTTGATGTAGGAGACCCATGATGGTATTAAACAATATAAATAAGCTTGAATTGAAGACTTGAAAGTGAACTTAGATTGAGCTTGGAGGTTCTATAAGGTGTCACCTTGGCCCAAAACTTTCCGAAACCAAATCTCAAGCGTCAAGCTATGCAAAAATCTGGGTCCTTACATTATCTCCCCCTTGGGAAAATTCGTCCTCTAATGTGGAAAAATAAGGTTTGAAAGGTTTGAATTAGAACATGAAACTTCCAGTTACAAGGTACAATGCATAATTCACCATTTGAAAGTCATCAAACCGTTAAAACTCATATCGAAATATATTCAAATCATTTTAAAACATCATAAAATAAATCATTTTCGTGTACATATATGCATGTCATGACATGAGACTCAAGAGCGAAAGAACTAAGACCATTGAGAATAAGAAGAACTTAATATCTTAGGCTTGAGTAGGTTTGAAAGTATAGAGGTATGGCCACATCCTACTTGATTCCACTCCCCATGTAGCACTTTCAATATGTTGATCCTCGATGAGAAGCCTCTCCACTTGCCCATCTTAGATCTCAATCGAAACTTCCTCATAAGACAAGTTATCTTCGACCTCAACTACTTCTAAATGAACAATAGCACTAGTATTATTAACTAACTTCCTCAACTTAGACACATAGAAAGTCGAATGAATAAACTCACACCCGGAGGCAAATCTAATCCATAAGCCATATTCCCACACCGTTCAACTATCTCATGAGGGCCTACAAACTGGGAAACTTAACTTGCTCTCCTTTCCAAAACGCATTGTACCCTTAATAAGTGATACCTTCACATCCACCCAATTATCAATACAAAACTCGTGATCCCTCTCTCCAACATCTAAGTAAAACCCCTTGGATGACTTCAAACCATCCTCAACTTTTCCCTAACTAATCCCATTCTCTCCATAGCCTGCAACACTAAACCCGGGCCTATAGAAGTCATCTCATCTAACCCAAACCATCCCACCAAAGACCTATACTTTCTACCCCACAAATCCCCAAATGGCGCCGGACCAATGCTAGCATAAACGCTATTGTTGTAAGCCAACTCAATAGGTAGTAGATGATCACTCCAATTAACCTTGAATTCTAACACACAAGATCTCGTCATGTCCTCCAAAGTTTGAATTGTGTTCTCGGTACCCAATGGATCGACGGTGTAAAATGGTGTTTAACTTTACCTTAGTGCTAAGCCCCTTTTTGAGATGATTTCCAAAAGTGAGAAGTAAGTCGGGTACCACAATCCAACATAATACAAGTAGGCATACAACCCAGTCAACCAACTCCAAATTACATAACTTGACATTGTTCCCAATATTGAGAGTAGTCTCAACCGATTGGAAGTGAGCTGACTTAGTCATTCGGTCGACAATACCCAGAAATGAATCAAATTGCCTTCGAGTCGTAGGCAAACCAACCAAAAAATTCATGTTTGTATCTTTCCATTTTCAAGTAGAAATTTTAATATCTTGAGCCAAATCACCGAATCTTTAGTGTTCTACCTTCGTTTGTTGATAATTAGAGTGTTCGGATACAAACTTGACTACATCCTTCCTCATACCGCGTGACAAATACATTTCTCTCAAACTTTGATACCTCTTAATAGATCTCGGGTAATTAGAATAATGAGAGTTATAGGCTTTACTCATGATCATCTCCTTAAGACCATTAATGTTTGAAATGTACAATCGATCTTGGTACCGAATTACACCACCTCCCTCTTGGGAAAAAATCTCTATCTCATTTGTGGCAACCAACCTCTTCAACACAAGCAACGATGGATCTAAATCTTGCCTAGCTCTTCCATCAAGAGCCACCAAGGATTCAACCCCATTTTGAACATAAATACCCCCATCATTGGAGCCGGCCAACCTAACACCCAATCTTTTCCAACGGTAAACACCTTTGGCCAACTCCTCATATCTATCACCTCATAAGCCACGCTTCCCATAGATAGTCCACTAAGAGCACCAGCTACAACATTTGCCTTGTTGGGATGATATCATACATTTACGTCGTAGCTTCCTTAGGAGTTTCAACCTTCTCATTTGCCTCAAGTTAGGGTCCTTTTGAATGAACACATATTGCAAACTCTTATGGACGGTGAAAACATCCACATATACCCCATACAACCAGTGTCCCAAAATTTTCAAGGCAAACACCATTACCACTAACTTAAGATCATGAGTCATGTACTTATGTTCATGGACCTTCAATTGTCTTGATACATAAGCCATCACCTCACCATATTGCATAAGTAAACCACCTAACCCAATCTAAGAAGCATCACAAAACATCACCAACTTATCTAAGCCATCCGATAAAGTCAAAATAAGAGTCGATGTAAACCGATCTTTCAATACCTAAAAACTCCTCCCATATCCATCCGACCATGTAAACTTGGCCTTCATTTGAGTTAACTTGGTCAATGGAGATGTGATAGGTTAGAAACCTTCAAAAAACCTTTTATCATTACCAGCCAACCAAAGAAAACTTTGAATATTCGAAGAAGCAAGCTTGCTAAACCATGCACACCCTTCACCAACTCCCGTCTAACATCATCTATAAGATCAGCTACAACCTCCTCCTTATCTGTATTGCATTACGAGCCCAAAGTAACTCTCCCTATCCAGTAAGGAGGGATAGAAAAAGAAAATCTTAGACACGTTACATGGCACGATAAGAATCATAAAAAAAGTGAAATATTTCTTAAAACGCCTTGTAGTCTCCAACCCATAGATGTGGCGCGCTTCACACCCATGAACAAGACTCTGCTTGACGCGACATGTTGGACTCCGAGGACAATTTATAAACCTAGTTCTCTAATACCATATCTGTCATGACCCAGACCTAGGGTCTAGGAGTGACACAGTGAATGGGAACCCCGAGAGTCCCCAAACAAGCCTCAAAGTATCAAAATTTATATCATCGGTTCGGAAGCGCATTCAAAATTAAACATATAGTTCTAAGGGATGGGAAAGTAGGACTCATGCTATGGGGATATCTTAGGGAAAATGATTAGCATAAATTCACATAGGCATCTTTCCTTACAGGCCTCCTATTTTGGAAAGGAACCTATGCTAGACACATAGTTCGAGGATAAAGAGAGAATCCTTCATCCATTGGTGTTAAATCATCATCCCACAAGAATATATATACGTATATACACACACACGCCTTCAAGAGACAATAGTCATTTTCAAAACCATTTCAATGCTTTCTTAGTCTTAAAGGCCAAAACGTAATTTCGTAGTCAATATACTCATGCATAGGAGTAGCCCATTTATATACAAAATGGTGCAAGCACCCAAAATACTCAAAGAGCCATAATCAATAGACATATATGTGATCACATTCTTGTCATATCCAATATTTTATCAAAATCATATCATAGAACATAATTAGGCTTAACCCGTAATATAATTTCTCAAAATAGTTCAATATCATGAATGCAAATGTTATGAATGATATGAAGAAGGCATGAGTAATTAGGATTAGATCTAAAAATCAACAATATATTGTGGAATTAAAGTAAATACACCATTAAATCCATATTTAAATCTAACATAAGATCACCCATGCATAGACAAGTCTTAAAGAGGATATGTATACTTGTAATTCTATAAACCCAAAGTAAATCCTCATATAATAGTTTAAATTGCATTAAAATCATCAAATAAACACTACTCATGCATAAATAGAATTTTAGGATTCATAATATTCAAAACCCCGATTTAAAGTAAGCTAAAAATTCGTAAAATTACTTGAAAATAATTTGGATCTCCTTGATTGGAAGATAATCAAGGATCAAACCCATGTATCTTCACTAAGATGAAGAAACCCCAAAGAAATTTGAAGGAGACTTGAAACCCCAAGCTCAAATGTTGAAACTTAAGAATTCTTTTAGTGGAAAGCCTTTGAGAGTGTTTTGAGAGACTAAAATTATGAGGGATAGGTTTGATATTTGAAATAGGTTTTAGGTCTTTAGATGACCTTAGAATAACTTAGGAATTCCCAAAAGACCAATAGAAATAACTGAATTTACGATAAACCATTAATGAATCGGAGTAAAAATTTACCGGAAGTCACTTGACTAGAGATAAACGGTCCGTGTGGCATTACACAGTCTATTTACCTATCCGTTAACCCACACTTAGGCAAATTTTTCTGAAAATTTTGATCTTGGACCAACACTGAGAAATTTTTTGAACGAACCACCAAACGGACCAATAAACAACCCGTGGGAACCACACGGTCTGTGTGATGCTCCAGTCTCCCCAACCTTAGAAAAATTTCATGAAAAATTTACGAAATGGTGACCCTATACTTAGAATATTTTTCACTCTAGAGACTTCACGGAAGGCCAAATGACTCGTCAAACACCACATTTATGATTTTCTCCATCCTTGAAGGTTATACGACTAGTATCACTGATTGTACCCTAATACTTATGCCAAAAATTGACGTTTCAGGCCATAGGCTATTCCCATGATTCATTTAAAGCCCCACTGCCCGTGTGATAACACTGCAAAGGAAGATCTTACGAAACAGGCATAACTTCTTCATCTGAACTCTAAATAAGGTGAAACCAAGTACATTGGAAAGCTAATTCAAAGGGATTTAGTTTGATAGGTCGTGGGTCACCCAGTTTATTTTGTGCTAAGAGATATGCCTATTTAAATTTGGCCCTTCTATCAGTACTTCTGAAAAACTTAGTCAATAAAATTTCTTTGAACTTGACTTGATGTAGGAGATGCATAATGGCCTTAAACAACATAAATAATCTTGAATTGAAGACTTGAAAGTGAACTTAGATCGAGGTTGGAGGTTCCATAAGGTGTCGCCTTGGCCCAAAACTTTCTGAAACCAAATCTCAAGCGTCACTAAAGTTATTCAAAAATATGGGTCCTTACAGTGTTACAAGTCCCCTCTCTATGCTTCGTAGATCTACAGTCCGTATTTAGGCTAGTGGATCCCAAGTCATTAGTAGACCTAGAACTTATCTTCACGGATGTTAGACTTTCTAAGCTAGGATATTTTCTTTTGGGGAGGAGTTACAATATCTCCTCCATAGGATCATTCGTCTTTGAATGATTATGAAATGAGGAGAGACCTTAAGCATGAATATCAACAAGACATCAAATACTCAGAAATTTAAATAATTAAATATCAAGATTAGACATCAAACTCAAAATTAGGAACATGAATAGTATCTTCAACATCGTTACCATCAAGCACTAAATATATGTGGATATTTGACCTTTATATATTCCTAAAATTCCCATGTAGCTTCTTCAACAAATTGGTTTCTCTATAGTACTTTGATGGATGCAACCTTTTTAGTTCTCAATTTGCGAATATGACGATCAAGGATTTGGACTGGAATCTCCCACTGAAAAAATTATCATTATAGGAATCACCAATGAAGGATCTGCCAAACACCTTTTCAATATCAACTTGTTCGTAAACATATGAGATAATGAAGCCACATTTGTTACGTTATTCAGATTGCGATGCTCCAAACTAAGATAGTTACAATCAGTACTTTTAATCCTGTGATTTCACTTGAAAAACTGATATAATCGTAGCAAAAGTTATTTTCCTCGAATGTAGAATTGAAAGAACAATATTTTTTTCTTAGAAAAGTTTTCTCAACAACTCTTTATCTTTCAAATATACCTTCTTGAGCTTAACATCATGTGAACTTCTTATGAAGGCTAGCCTAACTCGACTAGATCAAACATTAATTCATAAGGGTTTGAGCCTTGTTAGGCTGTCCTACTAGATAAAGCAAGTGTTACAATTCTTTTACGTATTTTTTATTATGGTTTTTATAAATTAAAAGTGAATAATTAGTTATCCAATAAAGATATTATCCATTAACTTATTATCGGCTCTCACTCTAGCTCATTATTCAGATGCACAATTCCTAGCATAATTATTTAACACATGATTTTATATTAAATTTGAGAATATTTTTTGAGATTAATTGAACATTTGCATCTTATGCTGAAATTGTGAAACTTTAAAGAAGTGGATATATTTTACAAATTCTCCTACAAAAAGAAAAGCAATACATGATTTTTTTTAATCTTATTCCAAAAATTGGTAATAAAAGGTCTGTCCATAAAAGAAAAATCATCATAAGTTATTGTAATTGTTTGTTAGTTTGTGCTATTTTGTTTTTTCTTCTAAAAAATAATATTTTTTCTGTCCTATTTTATATAGAGCATTTTTCTTTTTAATTCGTCCTAAAAAGATATTATCTTACTTGATTAGAAATAATATTCTGCCCTCCCCAGACTCATTTGTAGAATTCCACTAAGTATGTTGTTATTGTAATTAGAAATAATTTAATTTTTAAAATTTCTCTTTTATTTAATGAAATAAATTTCACCTACATAAATATTTAATAATTATTTTATATTATAAATTTTAAGTACCCTTTGGTACCAAGTTATAAGTTGATACACAAAACACCATGATTGGGTAATAAAAATAAAGAGAAAACTATTAAAAATATCTCCAAATTTGACGTAAGTTATTAATTTCATTACTGAACTATTGACATTAGTAAAAACACTCCTTTATTTGATTACCTTAACTAAAATATAACCCCCCCCCCCCATTAAAATATTAAAATACCTAATTTAGTGATATATAACACTTTCCTTCAAAAATAAAACTAGTAATTCATACAAAATTTTGCAGTGTTGACATTGGAAGTTGCTCTGAAATCTGAACTCAGAAAGTTTTCGACTTTTTGAACTTGAGAAGGAATCATACTCACCCTGGTACTCACGGTCACTTTTATCTGAATCAGTACAATGCCGTTTCAACCTATTACTATTCTCTTGCAGAATTATGACCATTTCTCAGTTCGCTCTTTCACCTGATGCCTATGAGAAGATGAAAGTTGTGCTCACCCCATTGTCCCAATCCCACTTCCCTATCTCGCTAAATCCATTTAAACCCTTCACTCGTGAAAATTGAAGTAGAAGTGTCATTCAAGTCTTGAAATTAAAAAAGGTGACAACTTTGACCTTGAAGGTCAAAGTTGTCCCTAATTAAGAATTAAGCTTAATTAACTTAAACAGGGACCAAAAGTAATAGTTTTAAAACTTAGCAGCCATTTCTTTGTTAAAAGAAACTTATATAACTTTTAAAAAAAATTAAAAAATAAAGTTCCATCTATTTAAAATCAGATAAAAAAAGAGTTAAAACTCACTCAAAACTCCTCTTCTTCTTCTCCTCCTGTAGGGGCGAAATTTTTTTTAGGGTTTTCAGGCGTTCGTTTCTTCTTCTTCATCATCTTTCCTTCACTGTTGCTATTATTCTTGGCCATCATTGGTCCTCTTTTCCCATGTCGCCATCCTCAATCTTCTTTAAAGGTAAGATTTTGTTTATTTTGCCACTGATATACTTTTGTTTTTTTGTTATATAAATGATTATTTAAGTATAGTAGGATGAAAAAGTATGTATTTTTTTGGGTCATACTCTAATTTCAAGTTGGTGTTGTTTGATTTATTTTTGTACTCTTTAAAGAAGACGATTTCTAGTATAGGTGTTGTGTTTTTGTATTCATTTTGAGAAATATGTTTGGTTGGTTGGTTGATTTTGGTGTTGTTTGATTTTTGTTGAATGTTGGGTTGGTTGGTTGATTTCGGATGTGGATTTTGTGTTGTTGGTGTTGTTTTAGTTTTGAGAAAAATGCAGGGTTGGTTGATTTCGAGTATGGGTTTTGTTGTTGTTGTTTGATTTTTGTTGTAGTTATTGCGAGCAAAATGTTGGGTTGGTTTAGCTGATTTTGAGTAGGGTTCACAATAATTGTTGAAGTATTACAACAACTGCGTAATTGGGTATAAGTGTTGTTTATTGTTTGATTTTTGTTGTTGTAGTACTTGGTGAGAAAATATATTGGTCGATTTTAAAGTATAGGCCGCAACTGTTAAACTAACTAGAACGATTGTTGTGGTTGTTATTTTTGTTTGATTTTGGTTGTTCTCATACTTTTGTTGGTGTTGTTTGATTTGTTGGACTCTTCGAGGATACATTTTCGGGTATGTGGATGCTTTAGTTGTTTCGTTATTGTTGTTGTTGTACTTTTTTGTGACAAAGAGCACATATTTTTTATGTAAAGAGGTTCTTAAGCATTGATTTTTCTTGTACTTATTAAGAGTGAATGACCAAA
>JAABOM020057850.1:0-14628 GCA_011800125.2 Solanum clarkiae
ATATTAAACTAAAAATCCAAAACAAAAGTGAAAAGAACATTCAAGACAAAACATTTAAACAAATCCAAAACCAACATAACCAAAAACATTATCGAACAATAAGATCAAAGTATCCATAGATAGAAAATAAGTGTTGGGGTCAAAAATAATCAAACACTTGGTGCTCAAGCACCAACATCTGTCTGGTCAACAGGGTCCTGGGTCACGACTTCCTTCTCAATAGTCTGGGCTGCAGCTGCAAGTGAGCTACCTTCTCCATGGGTAGTCTGCTGCGCCCACTCTCTCTGTATAGCCGCCATGAGTATCGACTACCGCACCACTACCTCTGGTATCGGCTCCTCCTCCAGTGTTACTGGGTCATCAGGTCTAGGCCTCTTTTGGCTCATCTATGAGTCATCCGTCTCGAGGGGCCTCTTCTCGTGGGTATGCAAGCGGTCAGCTAACCAGTCCAAAACCTCATCACCTGCTAATGCCACCTCCAGGACTACAACAGGGGCTGCTAACATCTGCAATAAGTTGGCCTTAAACTTGGCCAACTCCTCTATCATTGCATTTGTTTCAGCAAGCCGAGCACCCTCAAGCCTCCTATGGACTCTTGCCTCAAATGCATCTACTCGGGCATCCACCACTCTAACTCTCTCATCCACCAAATTATGGGTGAATGCTTTTCTCTCTCCTATGAGTCCCGGATAGTCTGGATAACCCATGGTCTGACCTGAGCAACTAAAGCCTATAGCCTAAGCTCTACTGTAGCTACCCTGTGCACTAGTGCCTGAAAAGCAATAATAGAGATAAGAGAATCAACCTGCATAATGGATGATGTTGGTGCGGGAGTACTGGAAGATGGCACCGACTCAATCTCAATAGTTGGGGAAGGCTTTGCAGTTGCTGGAGTAGTACTAGTGGTGGATGGAGTCGGACCCTGAGTCTGAGGCTCAATTGGGAATGGATTTGGGATGCCCGAAGGAGCTGCTCGCGGTAGGGCCATCGGGTTCTCATTAGCCCTGATCAGGCTAGGATCCATCGTGTGTAGGGCCTCTACATGTGGGTCCAAGTGAAGGGAGACACGTACCCCTGCCTTATTACATAGTCTATGTATTAGGATGGGAAAAGGCAATGAGGTCTAAGTACGAATCACCGACTTGTGGATCTGGTCAGCCGTGATCAGGCCCAATCAATATCGTAGCCAACTAGAATGCTAGCTAGTAGTAAAACTCTCTCCAGGGTGATCACATTATTTGTAAAGGTGGGTCTGATGCGCCAATGGATAATAGACAATGAAAACTTAGCTTAGAATGAGAGGTGGGATTTCATGATTGGATCAGCGTGGTTTGTCACCCACGTCGGCTCGAAACCCTCCTAGCATATCTGGATAGCTATCCACCTGAGCAAGTCTATCTTCATATCCACATTCTTCTCGCTCACCGCTTTCCTCATTTTTACAATTCTATGATCATACACTACGGTGGAATGAGGTACTATGTAATTTGGCCTGAACTAAACCCTTATGATAGTCTCCTCTGAAATATCAACAACCTCACCTCGCACTAGAACTTCTTGCAACCTTGGCCGCTCTATGTGTTTCTTCCCTTGAGGAAGATCTTGGAGAATAGTGGCATAATAGGCGGCCTAAAATTCTCAGACTAGATATGGGGTATTCTTGCCCAACTTTTGTGATAGCCATGCAAGCCCATCATCGTTGATCTCGTCCTTCAAGTTAGGCACTCTACTCAATCCGGAATCATTGAGTCTCGATTCCTCATGAAATTGTCAAAAAGGCCTTCCTTGACCCTTTGGTTCCAACCTGTTTTCATATATTTCCTGCATGCCTGGAACATACCATCTAGTATTTCTAAGGTCTGTGGAAGTGACAGTAGCAGTAGGATCTGCCGAAGGTTGAGATTCAGTCCCCTCAGTTTGGGTATGAGATGCCTCAATGGAGCCCGACTCTGAAAGTGAAAGGCCATCATCTGACCTGTCTTCATTGCCCTCCTTTTCAGACTGAGATGGACTAGTGACTTCCATCGGTATTAGTGCAGTGCGGGCTCGATTCTGAGGCACATTTGCCTCGGGGTCTATCCGAACTCTGTGGACTTCCACAGAGCCCTCAGGGTTTTCATCATCAGATTGGTCATCCCTTAACCGTCTTCCTAGAGCTTTAGTAGCTTTTTTTCTAGCCTTTGGAGCCATATAACCTGAAAATTCAACACCAGAATATATTGTGAGCCCATAATGTTTGATAAAAAATGATTTACATAAGAGAAGTAACCAAGAATAATAAACTCAGTAAAGGAAAACACAAGCAGAATGCATTGAACCAGCTGCAGGTTTGCAGGTACGAGGCACGGGTATGATTCGTAGAGTGACCTATGAGTCATACAATAGCCTCGTAGTGCAAACGTGTCTGAGATAATACCATTCTTCTCACAGCTAGGAGGCTCAGATATGACTCGTAGGATGAACTATGAGTCATATCCTGGACTCGTAGTAGGAAGCAGAATACAATTTAGAACAGGGAAGGTCCGACGAGCCCCTCACTACGATTCATAGTAAATACTACAAGTCGTAGGTGGATCTCATATATAAGTGTTAAGGAACCACAGGTGACTATTGCCTCCTATGAGGGGCCATTATGACTCGTAGGGTGACCGACGACTCGTAATGGGTCCTCATAGTAGAAAATAAAAGGCACCTGGGGTGG
This sequence comes from Solanum clarkiae, assembly GCA_011800125.2. Lineage (NCBI taxonomy): Eukaryota > Viridiplantae > Streptophyta > Magnoliopsida > Solanales > Solanaceae > Solanum > Solanum clarkiae. The sequence continues at coordinate 2,702 of JAABOM020057850.1, forward strand.
CTGTAACCTTCCCACAAGGACCAAAAATATTCAAGTCAAACACAAACAACATCAAAGCAACACAAAATCATGAACACACTATCAACCTTATACAAGACAAGTCGACACAATCAACCTTAACCCCACAATATAACAAGATTCCCTAATTACATTCAAAACATACCCAAAATGAGCTAATTTCGAAACTCACACTCATCAACAATGGTACAATGCACATGGACATTCAAGAAAAGTCGCACCAAATTCATACAAGGGAATTTTGAATTAGCAAAATTAAAATACCCCAATAACCCCAAATTTCGACCCCGACAAGGTTTTACAAATCAACCAATCAATAACTATGTGTCAAATTTGTCTGATCACAAGACAACACTATAGCGACCAAGCAAAGGCAAACAGCCAGTTTCAAATCATGGTAGGGAACTTAACAACACTAAATCCTACTCCTCATCCCCTACACAATCATTTTCTCATGGACATACCCAATATGATCAGAAAACACTCATTCCAACACCATTAAGAGAAAGACATAGCACGGGTGCCAAATTTAACCAAGCAAATTCACCAAGTGACGAGAGGGAAAATGAAATGAGAGAGATAAGAGAGGCTGAAACCCTAATGGAGTGCACTTGCTGGGAAATCTTGACAAAACAATATTTTGGGATTGAAAGGAATAGTAATAAATAGTCATTGGGGAGTTATGGGCAAAAGAGCCGTTCAATGAGGGAAATAAGGGGTCAATTAAAATGTTTGACCCTTAATATACCAAATCGGGTGGACTTTTTTTAAAAATATGTAGATGGGGTCTATGAGACCCCGGCTACGAGTAGTAGCACTTCCTACGACTCATAGGTCCAAGTCTGTATCAGGCCTCAATACTTAGAAAAATTTAGAATTCATACTTGGGCACTACGAACCTCACTTATGACTCGTAGGGGACCCTAGGAATCTAAGGTTGGCTCATAGTCTGTGTGCCAATTTTAATACTCACTGTTTCCCTCTACGACGCATGACTATGAGTCATAGCGGTGATTACGAATTGTAGGCTTGCTCGTAGAGGCTGCTTCAAGTGTCATTTTCTCATACCTTCAGTTCTTTATTTCCACCTGCAGACCAAGTCTCAAAACACAGCAATCTTCAAAACATCACAACTGAATCAATTTCTTTCAAATTAAAAACAAACAACATGTTACCACCTAAAAATTTCAAAAACGAAACAAACTTGAAACAAGCTAAAAATCACCACATATGCTTGGGTTGCCTCCTAATAAATGCCTTGTTTAACGTCATGGCTCGACTTAGTCATTATCCATTATCAACAATCATCAAGAGCCCAAACCCCACTCTTCAGCTCATCCGGGTTTCTCATTGACTAGCGGATGTCGAACATGACCTCTGCATAATTGACCCTAAATCGAAGCTGACCCGAATCCATATCCACCAAGGCTTTTCCGATGGCCAGAAATGGTGTTCATAAAATAATGGGCACCTCGAAATCACCCTCACATTCAAGGATCACAAAGTCCATGGGAAAGATGAATTTATTGACTTTAACAAGCAGATCAAGAAATAACCCCTTCAGCTTTTTGATGGTTCAATCTTCCATGAGAAATCACATTCTTGTTAGAGTAGGGGTGCCAAGACCAAACTTTTTGAATACGGCTAAAGGCATTGGATTGATACTCACTCCTAAGTCACACCATGCTCTTACAAATTCAATATCACCAATGGTGTAAGAGATGGTAAATGCACCGGCATCCTCACATTTTTGAACAAGGCATTTGGTCATGATCGCATTACATTGTTGGAGCTCCTGTGAGAACTCTTGACTCAAAGTACATTTCTTTGTCACCAAATCCTTCATATATTTGGCGTACCTAGGCATCTTTTCTAAGGCTTCTAGAAGGAGAATGTTGATGGATAGTTGCTTCAACATCGAGAGGAAGTGTTTGAATTTGCCCTCCTCTTCCTTTTTCTTAAGCTTTTGAGGGAAAGGAGTAGGAGGCTTTAGGATTGACTTAACTTTTTTATGCTCCCTCACTACTTCTCTTTGCATCCCAACATTCTCCGGACCTTCTCCCTCAACCACAACTTCACCACCAATAACTTTCTCACAAGATTCATCCTCAATCATCGGCATAGGGGGATCTATAGTTCTTTTGCCACTCCGAGTCGCGACTACCATACAATGCCATTCGTTTTTAGGATTTTGAACTGTGTTGCTTGGTAAACTGCCCTTTTGGCATTGGTTCAATTGCAAAGAAACTTGCCAAAATTGTTGTTCTAATTGGTTAATCGCTGTAGAGTAAGATTACTGTTTAGTTAATACTTGAAATGTCCGCTTTCATTTCCTTCAAGGTCTCATCTTGGTGATTGGTGATCGGCTCTCTTTAACAACTTGTCAAACATCTCTTCAAGCCTTGAAGTGCTTGGCACAACATTATGGTTATGGGACGGCACATAAGGACCATTCCTATAACCATCTCTTCTACCCCATTCGGCATCCAACACTCTCTCTGTTTCATTGTAACCACTTCAGTTGTCTCTACATGCACCATCATAGTTGTAATTCCAACCTTGATTCCCAGAACTTGCCTCCAATAATACGAGTTGGACCCTTGGGGGTTATTTCAGAAACCCGTCGCTTGGTTACTCACGAAGCAAGCATCTTCATCAAAGAATAGATCTTCATAAATAGGAACCTTAGGAGGTTGGTGAGTGACCACTTGGACACTTGTTTGATTTTGCTTCAAAACCAAGTCCATACTTGTTCACAGTTGAGCAAGTTGCTCCATGATCTCTTTATTGACGTTTGCTTTCTCATTGTTGGTGTTGACCGCACAAAAAGTCTTCACTATACCTCGCTCTCGTTAACCACATGCTATATTGGTATTAACCACTTGCTCCATCCTAGTGGCTATCAATGCAAAAGGTTGTTCATGCCTCCCATGATTGTGTCAGCGCAAGCTTGACTATTCTCATCAAGTGCCTGATAGAAAATCTCAACCAAGGCATCATCAACTTGTGATCGGGGACTATGCTCAAGCATTTGGTGAATCTCTCCCATGTGGTACTAATAGAGTCACCCGGCAATTTCTCGGAATTGTTTATCTGATCTTTGAGCTTTAGCTTCTTTGATCTTGAGAAATATCTTTCTAGAAACACTCTCTAAAGCTCTACCCAACTTATTATTGTACTGGAGGAAGCTCAGATAACCACACAGCTACATTGCCCATTAGTGACATGGAAAACACCTGCAAACTAATGACATCGAGAGAAAGATTTTGTGTCCCCATAACACTCTTGCAGATGAAAACAACATTATGGAGATGACGGTGGGGATCCTTTGAAGGTAGCTCTATGAACAATCCACGATTTTGGAGCATTTGAAGGAACCTACTTGACACCGATAACTTAGCGTCTGCCAGTAATGGAGGCAACACTATAGCACCAGTAATATCCATGTCCATAGGGTTCAAACAATATTGGTTCCAACCATAAGCATTCTCCTTGAAATCCCTAAGTTATGGCCTATCATCCCTCGGGGGTGGATTTTCTTCTCTTCCAAGATTGTCATTCATATTCATTTCTTCCTCAACCGCGATATCCTCATTCACCTGAGCCATTCTTCTAAAAATTCAATGGATCTCCATATTGATTGGAGCTAAGGAATTATCTTGGCTCCTTGTGTTGGGCATACAACCTAGTACACCTTGCATGTAGAATCAAATAACAAAAATAAAAATAAAAGTAAAATACAGGAGAGTCTAGAAATCAACACTTCAACTAACTAATAGTGAAATCAAGTCAAAACCTAGTCGTATTAACTAGCAACGGCGCCATAAATTTTGATGAGAAATCAAGTCAAAACCTAGTCGTATTAACTAGCAACGGTGCCATAAATTTTGATGATGTTCACTCTCCAATAGGAAAGCGGTCGCTGTCAGTAATTAACCTAACCTAAAAGTTAGGGTCGAATCTACAGGGAATACAGGGATTGACTACAAGAATTCACTATCAATCATTTCGACTATCTCTAATTGAAGTCTCTAAATGGGGGTGTTGTCATTTAAGAACAAAAGTAAAATAAATATTATAATACTATGCGAGGAAATACTCAATTTTAAGGACAACTTAGGAATTGTGTTCCCCATGGTTCGTCGACTTGATTACCCTAGACAACATAACTATAAATTTATCAAACGCATATACTAATGCAAGCATCTCTTTTTTGGTAACGGTATAGTTACTTTGAGCTAAATCAAGAGTTTTACTCGCATAGTATATTGAGTGGAACACCTTTTTCTTTTGTTGCCCCAAAATAGCCCATGCCGTCGTGTCACTTGCATCACATATAAGCTCAAATGGTAGACTCCAATCTGGTGCTTGCAAGATAGGTGCCTCGATCAACTTCTTCTTTAAAGTCTCAAATGCCTGCAAACATAAAGCATTAAAGTTAAATGGTACCTCTTTTTCTAGGAGTGTGCAAAGTGGCTTGGCAATCTTTGAGAAGTCCTTGATGAATCTACGGTAGAATCCCACGTGTCCAAGAAAGCTTTGGACTCCTTTGACTGAAATGGGTGGGGGTAGCTTCTCAACTACTTCAATTTTGGCTCGGTCCAACTCTAAGCCAAGCTTTGACACCTTATGTCCCAAAACTATCCCTTTCTTAACGAGAAAATGACATTTTTTCCAGTTAAGGACAAATTTAGTTTCCTCGTATCTTGCTAGCACCTTGTCTAAATTTTGTAAACATTTTTCGAATGATTCCCCAAAGACTGAGAAAACATCCATAAACACTTCCACATATTCTTTAACCATATCATGAAAAATGGCCATCAGACACCTTTGAAAAGTGACAAGTGCATTGCACAATCCAATGGGCATGCATTTGAAGGTATATGTACCATATGGATAAGTGAATATGGTTTTCTCTTGGTCCTCCAGAGAAATGGTGATTTGATTATACCCAGAGTAACCATCCAAGAAACAATAATATTCTTGCTCGGCAAGTCTATCAAGCATTTGGTTAATGAATGGTACCGGGTAATGATCTTTCTGGGTGGCATCATTTAGTTTTCTATAGTCCATGCTAATCCGCCACTCCATCACAGTTCTCATCGGGATTAACTCATTTTTATCATTGGTGAATACCGTCATGCCTTCTTTTTTTGGAACACATTATATTGGGATGACCCATTTGCTATCGGATATGGGAAAAATAATTCCCGCATCCAACCACTTGATTACCTCCTTCTTTACCACTTTCTTCATGATTGGGTTCAATCGTCTTTGTGGTTGCGCCACCGATTTGTGTCCTTCCTCCATGAAGATTCGATGCATGCATAAAGCTGGTATATGCCATGGATATCTGACATTTGTCACCCCATGACTCTTTTCCTCTTCTTAAGTATTACTACAACATCGTCCACCTGAGCTGCAGTTAATGAAGCAGATAAAATCAAAAGAAAAGTATCATTTTCTCCAAGAAAAACATAGCTGAGATGTGCAGGTAACGGCTATAATTCCAACTTTGGTGGCTCTTCAATTGATGGTTTAGGAGGGGGACCTAACACCCTATTTAAAGGTGCAGCCGCATTCTTAAACTTACTTGCATTATTGTTCAGGACACTCTCTATTTCAAGAGCTTCTGTATCATCCACTAGCCCTAGATTTAGCAACACTCTTGCTAGCTGGTCTTGAACCTTAGCTTGGCTTACCGCGAAAGCGGTACCTATCACTGTAATAGCTACCAAATCCTCGTATGCAGCTGGTAACTTCATGCCTTGTATACATCGAAGACTTAAACTTTGTCATGGCCTCTTATGGTGAGCCTCCCTGCAGCCACATCAATTAATGCCCCTCTCATCGCCAAAAATGGACGACCAAGTATGAAAGGAACTTCCAAATTGGATTCAAAGTTAAGGATGACAAAGTCCACAGGGAAAATAAAGGATTCCACTTGAACTAAGATATCCTTATAACACCTTCGGGCCTTGCCATGGACCTATCCACCAATTGCAACACAATTGTAGTGGGTTTTGGTTTTTCAAGTCCTAACTTTGAAAACAATGAGCTTGGCATAAGATTTATGCTTGCCCCAATGTTGCACAATCCTTTAGCATTCAAATAGCTCCGAATGGTCACTTACACCAAGAAGCTTCCAGGATCCTTTAACTTTGTTGGCAATTAAGCGTTATTCAAGATTCTTAAGCTACAAGCTTCGGTGAGTGCTACCGTCTCATATTTCGCCAACTTGTTCTTATCGGCAACATACTTTGTATATTTTGGAATTCCCTGCAAAACATCAATAAGCAGTAAGTTAATTTGTACCTATTTTAGAATCACGATGAATTTTTGAAAACATTCATCCTCCTTCTTCTTTTTCAGCTTTTGTGGGAATGGAGGCGGTGGCTTAGGCAATGGAATTGCCTCATCAGTGGACATGCTTGGAATCGCGAGTTCATCATTTTGAGCACCACTTGGTTCAGCCACATTTTTCTCTTTAGGAACCAATTCGGTCAATGGACTCCCACTTCTCGTGCTTATGGCATGAACTTGTTTGGGATGCAGGTCCGTATCACCCGGCAAACCTCCTTGAGGTCTTGAATTCATTGAGTTTGCCAATTGCCCCAATTGTTTCTCCAAATTTTGAAGCTTTTGCTTGGGTCTTTGGATCCCTCTTCTTTCCAATTTTGTTTTGCCAAAATTTGCCTTAGAACTTCACTATTCGACATGATGTTTCGATTGGCCTGCTTCGCAGTTTGGTGAATTTGTTGATTGTAGTACATTGGCCTCCTTGTGGATGTTATTGTTCAGATTGTCCTTGATTTTGTTGGTTACCGTCCCAAGAGAATTTAGGATGATTCATTCAATTTATTATAGGAATTTTCAAATCCTTGGTATCCACCTCTATTTGCATTTTCCACAAAATTCACCACATTCGCATTTGAACCACAAAATTTAGCAGTGTGGTCTCCTCCTCCACACACATTGCACGAATTATTTTGTTGTTGTTGTTGTACCACATTTACCAGTGCAGATTGTTGACCCACTGCTGGATTTTCTATTGTTGAACCATCGACAAGTTGTTGAATTGGCTCGTCATTATATTTTGCATTGCAAAAATTTGTGCATGCAAAGTAGTGATAGCATCGATTTCCAACATACCAGCTTGCTTATGAACTTCGGGTCGATTTGATCCTCAATTCCACTCGAGATTTATTTGAGCTATACGATTGAGAAGTTTATACAACTCATATATGTCTTTTCCAAAGCTTGTCCTCCTGTAGCGAAATCAAGAAGAATCTTTATATTTGGTTCCAATCCTTCAATGAAGGTGTGGACCAACACTTTGTTAGATTGACAATGATTGGGACAATTAATTAAGTAAAGTTTTAAACGTGTCCCATGCTTGGTATAAGTTATCTCCCAGCCTTTGCTTAAAACTTAAGATTTCACTTCTTAATTTGGCTGTCTTACAGGATGGAAGAACCGAATAAGAAACTTTCTAGCAAGATCATCCCACGAAGTAATGGAGTTTGGTGGTTCAATTTGCATCCACCTCCTTGCTTCCCCCAACAATAAGAAGGGAAATAAGTCCATCCTCACATAATCTCGATTTACTCCTGTAGGAATAAAAGTGTCAGCAATTTCTAGAAATTTTGAAGATATACCTGTGAATCTTCATATAGCAGTCTGGTAAGCTACCCAATTGAGTGTAGTAATTGAACCATATTTTGTTTAATCTCCCAACGACCACCAGGTTCCGGCTTTGGGAAACAACTAGTGACATTGGGGGTTCTAGGGATGGCCACATCTCTCACTATCCTAAGTGCGGGTAGTGTAGGTGGGTTTTGTTCTGCCATCTCCTCTTCAACAGGATCAATTTCTTTTTTAGTCTCCATTATGTTTTCCTGCTCAATGATTTCAATTGGCGGAGTTTGAAACAAGACACCTCCTCTCCTCTTAGATTTACAAAAGTATGAGTCTTGCTCCTCTATCTTAGAAATAAATTTTCTGCACAACCAACACAACTAAGATCAAATGTAGTGAATATCACAAGACAAAACAACTCAAAAAATTAATCAATTTATAGCTAAATCCCCAGCAACGGCGCCAAAAACTTATTGCCTCCCAGCACATGCAAATGCACTGGTCAAAAACAAGTAATATAGTGGCCTTAATTTAAGGACCGGATTATCGTACCCAAGGAATTTAATTTAAATTGTTAATACTCCAAGTTATAATGTTTGAAGTGAGATAAAGAATAATTGATTAAATCTTATTTTGAATAATTTAACTTGCAAATTAAACTAGCAATTTTGTAATAAAATAAGAATCGATTTATTTTGTATTTAATTATCAAATAATGTCAGATTCCGAGATTGTAACCTTAACGACGTCGTATTAATCCTCAATTTAATACTTATGTTTGGGCAGTGGATTATTGATTTGCAGGGTTGATTACCAAATCGGTGTTGCATACCTCTGATAGCCAATTTCTATTAACTACATCATTGAGCGGGGATAAACAATACAATAGAAACGCATTAATATTTTTCTTCCTTTATATTAAATCAAGCTTGGTGTAAAAGTAGTTGTCATAAATTTCCAATACACAAATCAATCAACTATTTTAGTTGGACAAACTCCCTACATTGTTGTGTTCTATGTATTCCAACATCTTTCGAATTCACAATGCACAACATATTCATTCATAGGTGATCAAGCTAAGAAATGTAGATTTAAATAATGTAAGAACAATCACAAAACTCATTCATAAGCATAAAAACTCAAAAATTAATACATTGTCTATGGCTATAATCCCAGAAAATGGAAAGACTAGCCACATACACTAATCTTACACAACAATAATATAATGAAATACATTAACTAACAACAAAATAAAAATAAAACTAACCCAAAACTGTCTCGGCAAGGTATAACCTCCTTACAAGCTTCTCCTCTCACAACTTAGACAAGAATTAGGTTAAACAAGCTAACCATGACTTTTATACCCCAAACAATCTGACTTTTAATGCGTTTTTCCTTAAGTCCGCGATGCCCTTTAATATTATTTTAATAAATTTTTGGATTCATTATTGACTGGACAAAATTTTCCTATTTTCACACTAGCCCGCGACGCGGACTAGTGTTATTTAGGTAGATTTTCCACCTACTGTGTTGAAAATAATTTTCAGCATAAATAACACTGGTCCACAACGTGCCTTGGTCGCGGACTGGGTGTTGCAATTTTTCTTTCCTTGTCTTCTTATATGGGTTGCCTTCCTTTGCTCCGGGTCTTATTCCAGAACCTTAAAATCTGACAAAAATCCATAAAAGACACAAACTCGAGGCGTAATTTGTCCAGTGTTAACAAAATATACAAAATCCTATTAAAAAATCTAAAACTTAACAAATTTACTCTCTAACTTAACTCAAGTTATGGGACTTTTATTTATTTAGGCGTATAAATACGCCTAAGATCACCCGTTTAAGAGGGATATGTAGGCGCTCCTATGGAGTTCGGTCTTATTATAATAAAATTCTTATTTTCCCCTTTTATCATGGTCTGGGCTAAATTCTTTTGGAAGAGCACATTCCTTATTAGACAAGTAACTTGAGAAGGATCTCAAAAATTCTTTTGGAGCATTTCGTACAAACTAGGGCAAAAATTTTTGAGTGACTCTAAAAAATTTCAACAAAGTCGAATTTAGAACTGAAAGACTGACCTTCAAGATAAAAGGTTGATATCAACAACATATGGAGCATGCAGGTCAAGGCAAAGCTACAGATCAACCTCCCTTTTTACCAACTAACAATTTTTCTTTGAACATAGAAAAGACAGGTATACATCCTAGGATTGGCCTCTTCGCCTCATGCAAGCAATCATCACTTTTCTTACAATAGGTGAAGGGTAAACTATCTTATTACTTTTAATCTCGAACTACTTGAAATTGCATTCTTCCATTGGCCTACTAAATTGGTATAAAAATGCATTTTGCATTTGGCCTACCAAAATTATATGAAAATTGCTCAAAATTTGCATGAATTTAAAGTTGCATTTGGCCTATGAAAATTGCGTAATAATTTGCATAAAATTGAATTTGCATTTGGCCTATCAAAATTACATAAAATTGCATAACATTGCATTGGCCTACTAAAATTACGCGAATTTGCATTTTTGCATTGACCTACTAAAATTGCATTTTTTGCCTACTGAAATTATATTGCCGTCTTTGAAAAATTTGCATTTGGGCTATCAAAATTACATAAAAATGCTTGAAATTGCATTGGCCTACTAGAATTGCATTTTAAAATTGGCCTACTAAAATTACATGAATTTGTATTTTTGCATTGGCCTATTAAAATTGCATCTTTTGCCTACTGAAATTGTATTGCTTTCTTTAGAAAATTTAGATTGACCTACTAAAATTGCATTTTTTTGCCTACTGAAATTGCATTGCCTTCTTTGAAAAATTCACATTGCATACTAAAATTGCATTTTTTGCCTACTGAAATTGCATTGCCTTCTTTGAAAAATTTATATGGCCTTCTGGAGTTACATTTTGTGTACTAAAACTGCATTGCCTTTTTGAAAACTTACATGGCATATGAAAATTGAATTTTTTGCCTACTGAAATTGTATTGTCTTCTTTGAAAAATTTACATGGCCTTCTAAAGTTATATTTTCCCTACTGAAAATTGCATTACGTTCTTTCAAAATTTCGCATTGGCCTGAAAATTACATGAAACAATATTATACCCCCTAAGACATTATAGTATGAAAGCATCAATTTTTTTGTGTCCTAAGGACATCATATTATGGCCTAAGGATTTAATTTCTGCTCATCATGCCCATAAGGGGTCATGGTCTAAAGGTATCATTCCTCATGGCCTAAGGACATCATTTTATGGCCTAGAGATTTAATTTCTTGTTATCATGCCCTTAAGCCGTCATAGTCCAAAGGCATCATCCTTCATTGCCTACAGACATCATCTCATGGCCTAGGAATTCAATTTATATCCATCATGATCCAAAGGTGTCATCGTCGAAAGGCATCATCTTTCTTGGCCTACGGACATCATTTCATGATCTGATGATATAATTTACGATCAGCATGACCCTGGACGTCATAGCCTAAGACTTCATTTCTATCATCTTATGGCAAATTTCATGGTCTAAATGAGAACTTGCATCATATTTATGAATTATTTCATTATTTAATATGCATGCTCTAACCATTTTATCTAGTGTTTTTCTTAGTTACAGATTACAAAATTCATGGACTTTGGTACATTCCGTTGTTTAGCTCAAAGATATGCCTTTCATCCTATTCCAACCGCAACGTATCCTTGACTTTTCCTTTCACATTGTCTGTAATATCCTGTGCTCTCACTTTCTATCAATATTTTGATTCATTCACACTCTTTGTACAATTGTATGCTCCAATCCTTCTCGTTCAAGCTACCATCGCTCCTACTTTAAAATTCACACCATTAATTTTATTTTTAGGAATTTCATTCGTTCCTAAATATAGAACTACATACGGCCTGATTCTAGTATGACTAGAGATATGTGGGTGACTTGAAAATCGAAGTATCAGCCATAAAATTTTTCACAACCCCTTTTAGTTCCATTTGGTCCCTCCGGCAATAATTCATCGGTCGGATAAAATTGGCTACTCCATCAATTTTCTTTGCTCGACAATTCATCCTTCATTCCCGAGCAAAGAAGGGACAGTTGTTGACACCCAATTTTGACCTACCTATAACTCATTTTGGATTGACATATGATTAAATAGGTATTTTTTTAACTTTTTAAAAAAAATCAATTTTATCCAATAATTACATGTTATTTTCATACATACTTTTCAACTTTCAAAATTTGTTTGTTAAAAAAATATTTTGTTGTTGTTGTTGTT
>JAABOM020057851.1:0-14627 GCA_011800125.2 Solanum clarkiae
GTTGTGGGAACCATGGATAGTTGACATGAAATAACCTAGGTATTGTGCATTTCTATGATTGGGGTTTTGCATGTATTGTCTATTTCCCTTCGTTTTTAACGTTGTTTAGTGGTGGCTAATACCAAATCCTGCCTACTATCATGATCCTGACCAAGGTAGTGACGAATACGAAAAGGAAAGTAGATGACAGGATTTGGTAGATGTATTCCCGTCTAATCGACCAAACTTGACTAAGGAGAGGTTGACTGGGATAATAGGTAATGGTTAGTTGGCATGCCATGGTAGCCGTCCAAGCGCCATGGTGAAATTCAACCTTCAACTTCACAAGAGGGCTGGAAGAGCCTAAGTTACTGTCCTGCATGCGGTTGACAAATTGTAGTTATGTTATTTAGGGAATTTGAGTCAATGAACCATGGGGAACACAATTCCTAAGTTGTTCCCAAATCTAAGTGTTTTCTCGCTTTTCATTTAGTGTTTATTTTATCTTTGCTTTTGAATCACAACCCACCACCCCACACACATTTAAGATTGTAGTTATAGATATTAGAAATGATTAGTGATGAATTCTCATAGTGAAGCCCTATATTCCCTGTGGATTTGACCCTAACCTTGGTTAGGTTAATTACTGATAGCAGTCGTTTTCTTATTTGAGCATGACCATCAGATCACTTTCCTCAAACTATGTGCCAATATAGGAGTATACTTTACCCTTGCTTTATTAGTGGATCCACTTAGTGCACTTCCTCTTGAAATTCTTCCTGAAATAGGACAGGCTTCCACAAGGCGAAGTTTTCATGAAATCCTTTCCAAAATGGGACAGGTTCCTGTAAGTGTGGTTACTTCTCCGAAATGGGACAAGCTCCCCTGAGGTGAAATATGGTTTACCTTGGAATGTAGACCATCTCTTTACCGATAAGGGGTATTCATCAGGATTCCAAGTTGTACCTCGCTTGGTCTTATTATTTGTAGGTTGAGGTCTCTTCCCATATATGTAATACGTTCTATGCAAGTTGAATGATTTATAAAAATGTTTTACTTCAAGAATCGATCATGCATGCCACATTTAAAATTATGCTATCTATTGCCTATTACTAAGCATTTTGACTATATTGGCTTATGTCTTATTGCATTAAATCCTACATGCTTAGTACATTGAAACATACTAATGCATACTTTGTACCTACATGATATCACCATGTAGGGACCGGAGCTCCTCTTGATCATTCTCCATGTGGCTAATGAGATTCCGCGAAGATAAGCTTTGGTGATTCCTCAAGTTCGAGGACACTATCTACTTTCTCTTGCTATTCCTACGACTTCTTTATGTTGAACATTTGACACTATGAGGGTGATCCCAGAAAATGTGTTAGCCCCTTCTCCATTCTATATTTAGAGGTGGTTTTTGAATATTTTGATGTATTTATGCTATAAGCTTGACTCTTGATGTTTCTACAATCAACAAAGACTCCCCTTAGTCCCGTTTCCCTTTATATTAATTCTTGATGTTGTTTACTTTACGTCTTCGACCAAGGATGTGTGATTGATATGCTAAGAGGCTTGCTTAGGTCCCTTTGGGTTCCCATTCGCCATGTCACATCTAGGCCCTAGGCTTGGGTTGTGACACTACAGGGGATATACGCCTTCTCCTATACAAAGCCTCAAACAGTGCTATACCAATGTAAGCATGAAAACTATTTGTCATCAAACTCGATGAGTGGTAGATGATCATCCTAAGCATTTTGACTATATTGGCTTATGTCTTGTTGCTTTGCATCCTACATGCTTAGTACATTGAAACATACTAATGCATACTTTATACCTATATGATATCACCATGTAGGGACCGGAGCTCCTCTTGATCATTCTCCATGTGGCTAATGAGATTCTGTGAAGATAAGCTTTGGTGATTCCTCAAGTTCGAGGACACTATCTACTTTCTCTTGCTATTCCTAAGACTTCTTTATGTTGAACATTTGACACTATGAGGGTGATCCCAGAAAATGTCTTAGCCCCTTCTCCATTCTATGTTTAGAGGTGGTTTTTGAATATTTTGATGTGTTTATGCTATAAGCTTGACTCTTGATGTTTCTATAATCAACAAAGACTCCCCTTAGTCCCGTTTCCCTTTATATTAATTCTTGATGTTGTTTACTTTACGTCTTCGACCAAGGATGTGTGATTGATATGCTAAGAGGCTTGCTTAGGTCCCTTTGGGTTCCCATTCGCCATGTCACGCCTAGGCCCTAGGCTTGGGTCGTGATACTACAGGGGATATACCCCTTCTCCTATACAAAGCCTCAAACAGTGCTATACCAATGTCAACATGAAAACTATTTGTCATCTAACTCGATGAGTGGTAGATGATCATCCTAATTACCCTTGAAATCCAACACATAAGCCCTCAACATGTCTTCCAAAGTTTGAATTGTGGTCTCTGTTTGTCCATCGTTTTAAGGATGAAAAGTGGTACATAACTTCACCTAAGTGCCAAGCCGAAACGACTTCCAAAAGTGAGAAGTAAATTGGGTGTCACGATCTAATATGATAGACATAGGCACACCATGAAACCTTACCAACTCTCGGATGTACAACCCTGCATAATCTTCGATATTGAAAGTGGTTTTAATCGATAGGAAATTAGATGATTTATTCATCCTATCAATGATAACCTAAATAGAATCAAATTTCTTAGGTATAGGGCAAACCAACCACAAAATCAATATTCACGTCTTCCAACTTCCGAGTAGGAATCTCAATATCCTGAGTAAACCACTGGGCCTTTGATATTCCACCTTCATTTATTGACAATTAGAAAATTCAAATACAAACTTGGCTATGTCTTTCTTCATACTATGCTACCAACACACCTCCCTTAAATCTCAATACATCTTGGTAGATCCTGGATGTATAGAATAATAAGAGTTATGGGCTTCACTCATGATCACTTCTCTAAGACCATCAACATTCGGAACACACAACCGATCTTAATACCGAAGCACACTATCTCCCCCTTGGGAGAAAACCTCTACCTTTTTTTCCAAATCCAACTTCTTTAACTCAACCAAAGACGGGTCCAAGTCTTATTTTGCCTTTACATCAACAACCACATAAGACTCAACCCTATTCTAAACATGAATGCCACTATCATTGGAATCAATGATTCTAACACAAAACCTAGCCAAATGATGAACATCATTTACCAATTCCCTGTTGTCTCCATCAACATGGTCTACACTTCTTATAGGTAGCCTACGAAGAGCATCGACTGCAACATTTGTTTTGCCGAGATGATATTGTACACTTTTGTCATATTCTTTGAGAAGTACCAACCACATCCTCTGCCTCAAGTTAAGATTTCTTTGGGTGAACACACATTGCAAACTCTTGTGGTTAGTGAGCACATCAACATGAATCCTATATAAATAATGTCTCCAAATTTTCAACGCAAATACTATAGCAGCCAACCGAAGAACATAGGTTGGATAATTTCATTAATAGACCTTCAGTTGCCTTGATGCATAAGCTATCACCTTACCATGTTGCATGAGCACACAACCCAACCCAATCTAAGAGGCATCACAATACACCACGAACCTATCTAAGCGATTCAGTAAAGTCAAAATAGGATCCAATATAAGTCAATCTTTCAATGTCCGAAAAATCTTCTCCATTTATCTGACCATATAAACTTTTCCTTCTTTTGATTCAACCTAGTCAATGGAGATGCAATGTATAAGAAACCTTTAACAAATCTCCTATAACAACCAACAAACCCAAGGAAGCTCCTAATATCAGAAGGAGTCAATGGACTAGGCCAATACTTGACGGCCTCAGTCTTTTTAGGGTCAAACTTAATGCAATCACTGAACACCATATTACCAAATAAATCTACTTCACCTAACTAAAACTCACATTTATTGAATATGACAAACAACTGCTTCTCCCTGAAAGTTTGAAGAACCAACTTTAAGTGATTCATATGCTCCCGTTTACTTCGAAAATAAATTAGAATATTACTGATGTGGATAACCACAAAACTATCAAAAATTGGCTTGAACACCCGATTCATAAGATCCATAAACACAACTGGAGCATTAGTCAATGCAAATGACATCATCACAAATTCAAAATGCTCAAATCTAGTTCAGAAAGCTGTTTTGGAAATATCACACTCCCTGACCCTCAGTTAATTATAACTAGATCGGAGGCCAATCTTTGAGAAATGGGTAGCTCCTTGAAGTTGATCAGATAAGTCTTCTATCCTTCGTTATGGATATTTATTCTTTATGGTCACTTTATTCAATTTCCTATAGTCAATGCTCATCAGAAGTGACCCATGTTACTTTCTCATGAATAACACTGGAGCACCCTATGGCAATATACTTGGTTTAATAAAGTCTTTCTCCAATAAGTCCTTTAATTAATCCTTCTACTCCTTTAACTCAACCGGTGCCGATAAGAATGAATGGAAATAGATTGAATATTCGAAAGGAAATCTATGCCAAAATTTACTTCCTTTTTGGGAGAAATACCGAACAAATGTTTGGGAAAAACATTCTAAAACTTATTAACCACGAAACTGGCTCAAGAGTAGGTGATTCCGACTCCATATCTCTAACTCTCACAATATGATAGCTGCGCCCTTTAGAAATCATTTTCTAGGCTTTGAGATAGGAAATAAATAGACCTTTAAAAGCAGAGTCACTACCTTTCCACTCAATAACAGGCTCATTTAGAAATTAAAATTTGACTTTCCAGGTTCTATAATCTATAGAGGCATAAGAAGCATACAATCAATCCGTCCTAAGAATAATATCGAAAATCAAATATCTCTTGTTCCATAGTTTCACGCGAAAGGACTTTATGCAAAACAAAGACAGGACAACCCTAATAGACTCTTTGGGAAACAATAGACTCACCCATAGTAGTATAGATTGAAAAGGCCCCAATATTTTAGGACTCAACCCAAACTTAGCAGCCAAAATAGGAGTCACAAAAGATAAATTTGCACCCGGATCAAGCAAAGCATAAGCATCAAAATGAAAGACTTCCAATATACCGGTCACTACATCCGTAGTCTCCTCTACTTCTTATCGGGCATGTTAAGCATAGAGCCTGTTGTTTCTAGGTGCACCACCCTGTTGGTCCCATTTATTAACAAGAGCCACTTGTCTATTCTTGGGTGCCTTTGGGTAATCAATCTGCTTGTGGCCTGTTTCACCATACCTGAAGCAAGCATCGGAACCCTAAAAACACCTTCCTGGGTAGCTGTTTACACACTTATCACATTTGGGTTAAACTGGTCTGCCTCTAACAAGTGCCTTAGGAGGAAGTATTCTATTATTGGCAACCCTAGCATTTGAACCCTTGCCTTGTTGAAAACGACCATATCCACCACCACTCCTAGAGTTGGAGAATCCACCATCATAATGGCCATAAGTCATAAGCCTGAATATGTCCATGTCCCGTGTAAGAATAGTTGTACGACATTCTTTCCCAACCAAATCAAAGATCCTAGAAATAAAGTTGTGCATTCTTGCACGGGGTCAATGATGTCGGCCAAACTACACCTCCTTTTTAAGGCTAAAACGGTTGTTGTCAAGATATATAACCTAACAAAGGTTAGGCTCGAACCCACACAGAATATGGTAGACTTAGAAGAATTCAATTACAATTCGGGCTGATTAACCAACTTATCTCCCAAAAATGGGGGAAGGGTGTTTATAATAACTATTAAAAGTTATCCCAAGCTAAGAAAAATGTTAAAACAATATGAAGAGAAACTAGGATATTATGTTCCCCATAATTCCCTAACTCTGTGTTACCAGATAATCGATTTTTTTTCTTGTGTAGCATGAAGAACAGTAAGTTAAGTTCACCAAATACTTTGGTCCAGGCGAGAGGAGAATTTCACTATGTGATTTGGTCCATCCTGGAAGTGTGACATTACTAACACTTATCTATTATCCTAGTACAACCTCCCCTTGGCCCAGTTTGGTTGATTAGATGAGAAACATCAATCGAATTCTGTTAATTATTATCTTTTTCTATTCATTACTACCTTGATCAAGTCAGCAACCCTAGGCGGGTTCTAATTCTAGCTATCATTACAAAATATTCAAAATGAAAAGAATTAATTAATACATGAATGCATACTTTTCAAGAATTATGAATTATCTGGTCTTACCTTGTCAGTTCTTCATGGCTCCCACAACACTTGTTGTGGATTTAGCTATTCATGACCAGTGTAAATGCAAGACTTATGCATTTGAATAACATAATTGAGAACTTACACAAGAGAATTAAGCACAAGAAATCCAAACTCTTCAATGAGAATTGCAAGATTGAAATTAAAAGATGAAATATAGTTTTATAAGTGTTTCTCAAACTCTCTAATATTTCTCTTTTTTTCCCACTTCGTTCTCTATAAAAAATAACTTGAAAAAACCTTTTTATAGTTTTTAAAATATAAGACCAAAATGAATTAGGCCAACTGGGTCAGTATGCTCTAAAGTACTCTATAAGCCGTATGACTGTTTATAATCCACGATCGGGCTTTCCTGAACTGTTGCTTCAATTCAAGAACTATCTTCTGTGATATACCTCTATAGCTTATATAAGATTTTACGGCCCGTAAGGGGTTTTGTCAGACAGAATTTCAGCAAGTCTCCACCTTCTAATCATCAGGATACGATACCAAGTCTAGGACTCGTAAAGTCTTCTACAACTCATATGCATGTTCGTAGACTCAACTTTAGTATACACCCTTCATCAAA
This sequence comes from Solanum clarkiae, assembly GCA_011800125.2. Lineage (NCBI taxonomy): Eukaryota > Viridiplantae > Streptophyta > Magnoliopsida > Solanales > Solanaceae > Solanum > Solanum clarkiae. The sequence continues at coordinate 6,777 of JAABOM020057851.1, forward strand.
ATTGCACACAAAACCCCTTTTACAGCTTGTTGAATACTCTACAACCTATAAAAGGTTTCAAGGAACCTCAACTGCAGCAACTTCTGCACACTTCGCCCAAAAATAGCGCCAACCTTGAAATCCTTTAAAACAAACATAAAAACACATCAAACCTACTAATATCGCATTGAGGACACACAAAATTCCAAGTTTTAAGCATAAAAAATATCATATTTTGACAGTATATCAACACCCTCTACTTAAAATTGTTGCTTGTCCTCAAGCGACAGACTTAATCTACATAAGCAGCACAGTAACACACATACCTCAATCTAATAACATACATCACATCAGACTTAAGTACAAATACCCACACCACTTTCAAAACATAAACAGATCGCTATCCCACAAAGCGAAATGGACCAATGCATATGAAAATTCAATGATGACAAGCGAGGTAACCATCAACAAGCAACAATCTTTGAATGACTCAAATGTTAATAACGCAATGCAAGTTTTCTCACGGAAAAAGTCCCATATTTCACTCACAATGATGTTTTAATGTATAATTTTGGGACTATGCAAAATCACTCACTCTCACGAAATACATTCATATATCATACTCAATACCATATGCTTGCCCCAATATTCATGACTAAGACCTTTGACTACTTGAAGTAGGATCACCTTAGGACTTTACTGGCTTGTAACATAGGGTCAGGAGGCTTTGGTATGATGTTTTGGGAATATAGTGACTAAAGACCCTCCTTAACATTGTGTTTTTCTATACTTTTTCTATACCAACACTGCTACTTTTCATTCCATTCTCCCTTTCTCATATTTCAAGCTTTTTGGGTGCTTTCTTTTCATTTTTTGAACTTTTTGCCTTGTATTTACATTTCATTTTTTTTAACTCATAGCTAAGGCATCACTCATTTTTCTTGTATCCAGTACACATTTTTTTTCTCCTTTTCCATGTATCACTAACTTTCCCCCCTCATTTTGTGTTTTACCCTTATCCACCCTCAACTTAGACTTTTGGTCTAAGTCGAGGTACACAATATTCAACCTAGGAACAAGGACCACTTTTGGTAGCCACTCTCAACTTAGGCTTTTTATCTCAGTCAAGGTCCACAATGTTCAAGGAAGGACCAGGGCCAATTTTAGGATTTAGCATCTAATAAGGCTAGGTTACTTAAGTTTTTACAAAGAAACAGTTTATGTATGGCTCAAAATTAGGATCAAGGGATTTTTCACACATTTGTTCAGTTATTTAGGCTAAGTGCATGGTTATGAACAACAGCCTCAAATCCTTTCCTAACTAACTAATCTAAAGTCTAAATCAGAGTAACAAGCAAGTTTTGAATTGAAGCACAACACATGAATTTAGCAAATTAAGGTCACACTCACATGGAACTAATTACACTATCAACACAAACTATCATGCTTTTCATCTCACTTTTATCCTCACTTATCAGAACAAGAACTATCGACACAATTAAATATATATGGTTGATATCAAGACTAACTAATCAAAAATTTGGTGGATATCATTTGTCATAAAAAAAACACAAAAACACATATATGACATGGATATTAGTACTATATGCTACCGATACTACTTAAATATCCTAAACATATCAGTTTAACAAAAAGTAAATATCCATGGGGAAAAAGAACACATGCAAAAAAACCCCTAGGATTCAAAATTTGGGGTAGTTATAGGCCAAGGCTACTGACTTTACTGAGGCCTATAACTACCCATACCCATCAAACAAGAGGTGCATTGTCCTCAATGCATACCAAAAAAGCAAAATAAAGTAGCGCAGTCCAAAAAGGACATACCTAGGCACCTAAGCGCTAGTCTTTACCTTGGGTTGCCTCCTAAATAGTCCCTGATTACACGACATAGATAACTTGAGTACTCAAACTTCATCAAGTATCCATGCTTCCAATGCTTTTACTTCCTCCATATTTCCAAGGTATGACTTGACTCTTTGGCCATTAACTTTGAATGTACCGCCATTTCTTTTCTCCAACTCGATTGCCCCAAGATCAAAGACATGTGCTATCCTGAAGGGTCCAAACTATCCAAACTTGAGTTTCCCTGGGAAACACTTTAGCCTGGAGTTATATAAAAGCAGTAAGTTCCCTGGTGCGAGTTGACGATTTTCTATACGTCAATCATATTGCAGCTTCATCATTTGTTTGTATAAGGCTGAGCTTTCATATGCCTTCAAACAAAATTCATTAAGCTCATTGAGTTAGCTCAGCCTAGAGTTTGCCACATCATTCTAGTCTAGATTCAACTTCTTCAACGCCCATATCACCTTATACTCAAGCTCTGCCGGCAAATGACATGCTTTCCCAAAGAAAAGTTGGTAGGGAGACATGCCTATAGGGGTCTTGAATGCTTTTCGATATGCCCATAATACATCATCAAGCTTCCACGACCAATCTGTCTGGTTTGCATTCATAGTCTTTGATAGAATCTATTTAATTTCTCTGTTAGACACCTCCACTTACCCACTTGTTTGAGGATGATAAGGGATTGGCACCCAATGCTTTAACCTATATTTTTCAAATAGGGCCATGAATAGTCTGTTGTAGAAGTAAGAACCTCCATCGATCGCCTGAGGGGTATCAAACCTTAAGAAGATGTTCCTTTTTAGAAATGTTGTGACACTTTTGCCTTCGTTGTTAGGGAGAGGAACTGCCTCCTTGTATTTTGATACATAATCCATAGCCACCAAGATGTATTTGTTTCTATGCGAGCTAACAAAAGGGCACATGAAGTCTATTCCCTAAGAATCCAATAACTCAATCACCATTATGGGGTTTAGTGGGAGCTCATGCTTGTAGGAAACACCACCTTCTCTCTTAAACCTGTCACACGCTTTGGCATAGTCTTTATTAACTTGGTGGATGGTGGGTCAATAGTAACCACACTGCAAGATCTTATGTGTCATCCAAACTTCACTATGATGCCCACCTACCAGTGACGAGTAACGTGCCTCGAGGATACTCATCATCTCGACCTCAGGAACACAACAACGAATTATCCCATCTAGACAAGCACAACACAAGTGTAGATCATCCCAAAAGAATTTTCTCACATCAAATATGAACTTGTGGTGTTGGTGGATATTCAGGTCAGGCGGCACAATATCACTAATCAAGTAGTTTACATAGTCTACAAACCATAGTATCAGATCATGGGATGCTTCCAACACTCTCTCATCTAGGAATAAGTCGTTGATCTCCAATCCATCATCAAACTTTTCCATGGCTCCATCTTCTAACCTATAAAGGTGATCTGCAACCTACTTTTTGGTCTTTTTTTCTATCAATGACATAGAAATCAAAGTCTTGAAAAGGAGTACCAATCTCATCAACCTTGGTTTTGCATCCGTCTTTCCCTTCAAGTACTGTAGTGCTGAGTGGTCCGTGTGCACCACCACTTTGATCCCTAATAGATATGACCCGAATTTTTTGAATACAAGGACCACCACAGGTAACTCCTGTTCAGTGACATTGTAGTTTTTCTGGGCTGCATTTAGGTCCTTTTTAGCATAGTATATGAGATGCAATATCTTTTCTTGGTGCTATCCCCATACAATACCTAGCGCAACCCTGCTTGTATCACACATGATTTCAAAGGGCTTTAACTAGTCTAGAGCTATAATTATAGGGGCTGAAATTAGTTTTTGCTTCAATCTTTCAAAGGCTTTTTGGCATGCATCATCAAACACAAATTTAGCATCCTTCTCAAGTAGTTTGCAAAATGCATGTGCAATTTTAGAGAAGTCTTTTATGTAATTCCAGTAGAACCCTGCATGCCCTAGGAAGCTCCTCACACCCTTCACAGAGATTGGTAGGGGAAGTTTCTCAATCACTTTCGCTTTAGCTCTATCAGCCTCGATTCCTTTGATGGTGATTCTGTGCCTCAATACAATGCCCTCCTTTACCATGAAGTGACACTTTTCCCAATTTAGCTCCAGATGGAGATCCTCACACCTTCTCAGCACAGAAAGCATTAAGATTTTCAAACAATCCTTGAATGAGTCACTAGCCACACTAAAGTCGTCCATGAGGACTTCAATAATGTCCTCCACCATGTTTAAGAAAATGGACGTTATGCATCTTTGTAATGTTGCTAAAGCGTTTCATAACCCCAATGACATCCTCTTGAATGCAAAGGGACCATAAGGATATATGAACTTTGTCTTTTCTTGATCTTCTAGAGAAATGGTGATTTGGTTGTTGCCTAAAATACCCATCTAGAAATTAGTACCAGCCCTTTCTAGCCAGTCAGTCTAGCATTTGGTCCATGAACTGCAAAAAGGAATTGTCTTTTTCTGTCAACACATTGAGCATCCTATAGTCTATGCACACTCTCCATCTAGTGAGTGGTTGCATCAGAATTGACTCATTGTTAGCATATGGGACCAGAGTGATACCCCCATTCTTTGGAACACACTGAACAGGGCTCACCCATTCACTATTTATGATCAGATAAATCACTCCCGCATCCAACCACTTGATGATTTCTTTGTGCACCCTCTTGCATGGAGGGGTTGAGATGCATTTGGTGCTTAATACTCAGCTTTTAATCCTTGCAAATCGATTTTATGTGTACATATCTAGGGAGGGATACCAATGATAACTGCAATCGTCCCCCTAATGGCCTTCTTGAACTATTTAAGTAACATGACAAGGGCATTCACCTGTTCGTTGTTCAGGTCTGCAGCGATAATGATTGGCAAGGTATTGTTGGCGCCTCAAAATACATATCTCAGATGGGCACAGGAGATCCTTCAATTCTAGGATGGTGGTTCTTCTATGGATGGCTTGGTGGGTGGTGACTCTCGATTTTGTAAGTCCAGCTTTAACTTAGTTTGGTACCTAGGGTCATAGGGTACCCCCAACACATTCATTATCTTCTTATAGTCTGGGATGCCATCATTATCAAAGTTAATTAGTATAGCTTCCCAAGTGTCGATGCCTAGCCTCACCACAAGTGGTACTTCTTGCTTAGTACCATAAACATTCTCAATAATAGAGACCATCCTCAAATCATTCTTTTTCATCGCATATTGGCAGATATTGAATGCAACCTCATCTTTTTCCAACTTGGACTTGAGTTGGCCCCTCTCCATGTCCACCAAGGTGCGACCAGTGGCTAAAAAGAGCCTCCCCAAGATGATAAGGACTTCAAAGTCAACCTCATAGTCCAGGATCACAAAATCTAGGAGGAATATGAATTTTTCAACTTTAACAAGCACATCATAAAATATCCCTATAGGATTTTTTACCATGCGGTTAGCCATCGACAATCAACCGCTCGTCGGAGTAGGGGCTCCTAGTCCTAGCTTCTTGAATAGCAAGGGCTATCAGATTTATGCTGGCACCGAGATCACACAATACCCTTGCTAACTCTACATCTCCAATAGCGCATGGTATGGTAAATGTATCGAGATCTTCTCGCTTTTGCACCAAGGACCTCGTACCAATTGCACTACAATGTTGAAGCTCTTAGTAGAGCTCTTGACTCATAGTGTGCTTCTTCATAACCAGGTCCTTCATGAACTTCGTGTACCCTAACATCATCTCCAATGCCTTAATGAGAGGGATGCTGACGGAGAGTTGTTTCCGTATGGAGAGAAAATGCTTGAACTTGCCCTCCTTCTCTTTGTTTTTAATTCTCTGAGGGAAGGGAGGAGGAGGCCTTTGAATAGGATTCAACTTCTAAGGCGCCTCTACAACATCAATCACCCCATCCTTGCCACGATCATCTCCAGTATCTACATCCTTAACCTCAACAGTCTCCTATCAAATATCATCCTCATCTACTGGCATGGGATGATCAATGGTACTCTTGCCATCACGAGTAGTAACCAACACGCACTACCCTTCATTCTTTGGGTTCTGAACTTTGTTTCTTGGCAGTATACCTCTCTGGCGTTGGTTAAGTTCAGTTAACACTTGACCAAACTATTGCTCAAGCTATTTGATTGCAATGGACTGAGACTCAATTTTTTGATTTATGTTGGAGATGTCAGATTTCATCCTCCTCAAAGTCTCATTCTGTGTCTCAACTTTCTTCAACAGGTGGTTAAACACCTCCTCAACTATGGAATTACTAGCACTGATATCGTGGTTATGTGGAGGCACATAAGGACCATTTTTGTAGCCATCTCTGCGACCATAATTAGCATCTCTGTCTACGCCCCAATTCCAGTCATAGTAACCTCCATGGTTGTCTATGAAAGAACCATCTAAATTATAGTTCTGACCTTGACTCATGGTGCCAATAGTCCAGATTTGACCCTTGGGCGTTGCTCTGGAAACCCCCTATCTGATCAGAAATGAAGAAAATGTCCACCTCAAAGTAAGGATCATCATACATAGGTACTCGTGGAGGCTGATGAGCTACTGCATTAACTTATTCCAGATTATGTTTCATCATCACCTCCATAACTTTAAGGATTGGGGGAAGCTCTTGCGTAATCTCTTTATTTATTTAGCTTGCTCCGAACCAATACTAAAAGCACATAAACTTTTGGTAGATGATCTGTCTCTTTGTCCCCATGCATAATTTGTCTTGACCACCTATTCCATCCTTTCAACAACCCTTGCAAATGGTTGATCTAAGAACATGCCCCCATAATGGTATCAGCATAGGCTTGACTATTCTCCTCAAGCACTTTGTGAACCTCTCCCATGTAGTACTGATCAAGTCACCACGAAGTTGCTCAAAGTTGTTGATTTGATCTTTCCATTTGACATCTTCGATCTCGTGAAGCACTTCTCCAAAAATGCCTTCTGCAACTCAGCCTAATTGGTAATAGAACTCTGCAGGAGCTTGGATAGCCATAGCGCTGCATTGCTTGTCAGAGATGATGGGAAAACATGAAGTCCCACAATATCCATAGACAAATTCAGTATTCCCATCACATTCTTGTAGACAAATGTAATGTTGTGTAGACGACTATGCGAACCCTTTGATGGTATGCCCATGAACAACCCATGGTTCTGCAGCATCTGAAGCAACCCATTCGAAACCATAAACTATGTGTCAGCCAGTAGTGGTAGAAATACAATAACTCTAGTAACCTTCATAGCCATAGGGTTCAGCCAATATTGATTCCACTAATAAGCTTCGACATTGAAGTCCTATGGCTGTGGAGCAATGTCCTCGAGAGGAGGTAGGTTGTCATTATTTTCATTTTCATTCTTATTTTGGTTCAGAGCTTCATTTGCCACATTGTTTACATTATCCTGGGCCATCCTCCTGAGTCTTCTCCAGATCTCTAGGTTAAATGGAGTCAAGGGTATGCCTCGACTTTGCATGTTAGGCATACACTTCACTATACCATGAAAGAAATCAAAAACAACAAAAAAGTAAAATGAGGGAAATAAAGATTAATTCCACAAATTAATTGAATTAGATAAGTCTAGCCGTATTTTCCAAAAATGATGCAAAAATTATGATATCGCTCAAGCTACACCTTGTTTTTGAGGGCTGTTGTCAAGATGTATAACCTAACCAAGGTTAGGGTCGAACCCACAGGGAATATGGTAGACATAGAATAATTCAATTGTAGTTTAGAGTGACTAACCAAATTATCGCCCCAAAATTGGGGGGGGGGGTAAATAATAACTATTACAAGTAATTCCAAGCTAAGACAAGTTTTAAACCAATATGAAGAGAAACTAGGGTATTATGTTCCCCATAATTTCCTAACTCAGTATTACTAGATAATCAAATTCTTTTCTAGTGTGTAGCATGTAGAACAGTAAGTTAAGTTTACCAAACCCTTTGGCCAAGGAAAGAGGTGAATATCACTACGTGATTTGGTACATCCCCAT
>JAABOM020057852.1:0-14627 GCA_011800125.2 Solanum clarkiae
ATAAAAAAATAATTTAGCAAATAAATAATTAATTTTGAAAAAATATACACAATTTTATTGATTGACATGACAATCATGTAAAACATGTACGCTAAACTAGTTATTATTATAAATGAGAATGTCATGTCATAAATTTTCTTGAAATAAAATGAAAGATGAACAAACAAATGTAAGGAATAAAAAGAAAAAGAAGAGACAAGAACTATAACACCATCATTTTACCGTTGTCATAGCAATATCTGTGATAACACCATCTTTATCATTTTCAAATTATTTCCTAACATTTTCATCTTCTAAAATTATTTTAAAATCAATATTTTAAAGTGGATATTGGGATTTATTTCCCCAAATTTCAAAATTAGTGATTTTATGATTTCGAGTCCCTCTTTTGCTCAAGTTTAATGGACTTTTTACTCCACGAGTTTCTTCTGACTTGTAGAGACCAATTTTGCCAAAAATTGTCAGATTTTGACTTTTAGAAATTTGAGAAATTTTTGAACCATTTTGTCCTTGAGTTTGAACTGTTTTCAATATATGGGTTCGTTGAACTCCTCTGACGTGTATTTTACATTCCTTATAGTGAAAAATCAATTTGGAGTTGGAATTTAAGTGAAATTCTCTGGTTAGAGTGTTCTGATGTGGTTTCGACTAATGAGGTAGGTTTGGCTAATCCTTCTTTGGACTAAGGTTGGGTAATTGAATATTCTTATGCTATAATATATTAAATGGGATCACATCATATGTTGGTGTTGAGAATCCCTATTGTGTTTCTCGTGGTGAGGCTTTGTTTATTATTATCATTGTTTCATTAACATGAGACTTCTAGAATTTGTTGTATTCTATACTCGTAATAAATATATCATGCTTGTGAAGTGTAATGCTTGGGATGAGTTGTGAATTTATCATGCTTGTGACATGATATTCATGGGAGGAGTCGTGAATTATCATACTTTGATAATGAAATAATTGTCAAACTGAGATACTCATGAAATGATTTGAGAAATGTGATATATTGTGAAATGAGATGCTTTGAGGCATGAAATAAATTGATAAATGTGATAAATTCAGAAATAAGATGCGTTGAGGCATGATGCGAATTGAGAAATGTGACATATTGTGAAATGAAATGCGCTGAGACATGAAATGATTTGGGAAATAATATACTTGTGGAAATTGTGGTTTGTAACATAATTTGGGAACCGAGAAGATGTTTTCCAAAGGATAGTTGCTTGTTTTCTTTTGAAGAGTATTATTCCCATCGAATTTGACGAGGGTGTTTATCATGAAAGTTGAGTTTTGTGAACTTTATTACTTTGCGACTTGTATTGAGTGACTATGCTCCTCTATTTGTGATATTGACATGCATTCATCCTCATACATGTGCATAACATGAAACATGGGAATTGAAATTGTGACAACCTTTTTTTACAAAAAACGAAACATCTTTACAACCTTTGTATCTTGAGTCCCTGACTGAGCCAGTTATAAGGCAGCGTATAGATCCATTATGTCACGAATCGATTTCTCAAGCCATGATAGCTACCTTAACCCCCTCTCCCCCTCTCAGCAGATAAACCTAACCCGTAACCTAGAACTAAGTGTAATGGGTAATAGGTGGTCAATTAGTGATATAGAAATAAGATAAATAAAAAGTAAAAGTTAAATATATACATAACAAAAATAGAGTACCTCCCAAGAATTGGAAGTCAATAGTACAAGCTACTAGACAAATTAAACTAAGTAGAAGTCCCAAAAGTGGACCAAAATAAATACAAGATAGAGGCTAGTCTCAAAATACACAAAAGATGGGCCAAAACTACATATGGACACTAAAATGATCCAAAAGCACCTCATTGTTACCTTGGTCTCCGAAACTGGTTGTCGCAAGCTGGACTAGGTCACTACTAATAGCTAATGCTAAGACTTGCATCACGAAGGCAATGCAGAGCATAGTATGAGCATCAGATATTAAGATACCTAGAAGGTACCATAGGCCGACTGAGCAAGAAAGATAAAGACAATATGAAAAAGGAGAATTAAAACCTAAACAGGAGTCAGAATGTACATTATATGGAAAAGGACTAACACTAAGGGAAACTCCACTAAAACTAGCTAAGTATACTTACTAGCTATACCTAAATAGGTCGCAGGCCCAAACAAGATACACATCGCAATTTAAAGTAAAACCTGAGCTAACTCCCATAAGCCCACTGAATACACAAAAATTTTATCGTATAGAGGGTAGAAGCTAGATTTCTCCAAGAGTGAATTCCTCAGGTAAAAATCTAGGATTTTAAATAGAACCTATCCTATTTATCTGACAATAAATAGAGGGACTCAAACCCATCACAGGCCAATATCAGTAACATGGTAAAAAATGGAGGGACTGATATGACTAATTTTTGGTAAAAAATTATGACACCTTTAAAACCCTTGACCACAAGTTAGCTGGCAAGTGGATGAGATACTGGTATCGTAAGTCCTTAGCTACAAGTTGGGTGGTGAAATAGTTGATACTTTGAGATTGTGATGAGGTATATAGCTTGCAATGTTCCCTCACCCCCATAGTCACTAGAGCCTTTGCTTGATGGAGGTGTATACCACAGGTTGTGTGATAGTCTTGATTCCACGCACCACAACATTGCATACTATTTCATTGCACTACTGATATATATTGATTTTCTTGCTTAATATGAGGGTATTTGTTTACATTACCCATGTTATTCTATATATATTGGGGGCACTGATGTCTGGCTGATTTTTTTGTGTGCAACTGGAACATTCCTAGTTTATTTTATAGTTTATTCAGTTTTTATTCTTAGTCGGCTAAACCTACTAGGTACATATTTGTAACAATCCATCTTTTGATAAAAGGCCCGCATCGATAAAACACAGAAGAGATGTTGGGTATATAAGTAAACAGGTTGTAACAACCCATATTAAGATGAGAGGTCCCATATCGGTCAAATATTGGAGAGATGTTGGTTATATAAGTAAATAGACCTTACTTACTAGTGACGCGTTTTAATGCCTTGTGGACTTAGGCTCAAAGCAGACAATATCACTAGTGGGTTGGGCCATTACAAATGATATCAGATCCACTCATGTGTTAGCCTTGTCAGTGTGGGCAAGAGTTCAACTAAGTTTAGGAAAATTTCAACGAGACAGGAGAAACCTCAGTGCTGAGTCTAGGCGAATTCCATACAGTGGAGCAAACCTCAATGAGGATGTTGAGTCCATATAGAGGTGTATATAACAACCTATCTTAAGATAAAAAGTCTAATGTCGATAAATCATAAGAGACATATTGGGTATTTAAATAAATAGGCCTTACTAGTGACACGTTTTAAAGTTGTGTGGACTTAGGCCCAAAGGAAACAATATAGCTAAGGGTTGGGTAGTTACATATGTCTTATCTACTATTGATGCATTTCAAGGTTAAGCGGGCATAGGTCCAAAGCGGTTAATATCACTAGCAGGTTGGGTTGTTACAAATGGAATTAGAACCACTTTTGTGTCAGCCTTATCGATGTATGCAAGAGTTACTGAGCTTAGGCGAATCTCTATAAGGCAAGGCGAACCTCAGTGCTGAGTCTAGATAAATTCCATATGGTGGGACAAACCTCAGTGAGAGTACTGAGCCCATAGTAGGGGAGTTATGTAACAACTCATCTTTAGGTAGAATTCCCACATCGTCAAAATATAAGAGAGATGTTGGTATGTGATTAAACAGGTCTTACGTACTAGTGATTTATTTTAAAATGGTATGGGCCTAGGCTTGAAGTGGACATTATCAATAGTTGGCTAGGCTGTTACAATATTTATTGTACCTCTCTTGGATATAGATTCAAGATGTACTTGATGTGATGACTTTTAGGTTTTGAGAAATGCAATATAATAAACTTAATAGTTTTTGTTATTTTTTTGCTTTATAAGTTTGAGTTTTCACATTATCGTCGTATTTCATAAGTTTAACAACTAATGTAAGTTGGGGATTATATCATTGGTTCTCTCACATAGGAGGTTAAGTATGGGTGCCACTCATGGCCAAATTTGGGTCGTGACAAAATAAATCCCCCCAAAAAGTTATGCTCTCGTTCATCTTTTTACAAAAAATAGAGAGATGGATTTACATATTTGTTGAATTTTATTTGAGGTCCTCATTTTCCTTTTGCAGAAAACTCAATTATCAAATCAATTAAAAAAAGTAACATTAACAACAACAACAACAACAACAACAACATACCCGCTGGAATCCCATAAGTGGGGTCTGAGAGGGTAACATGTACACAGACCTTACCACTATCTTAAAGGTAAGAGGTTGTTTCCTAGGAACCCTCATCTCAAAAAACCCATAAGTAGAGTAAACTAGATATGGAGAAAAATGAAAAGGAAAATAAAAAAAGAAAAAGAAGAATGACTGATAACTAAAAGTACATGATAGTATGTAAATACGATAAAAATAACTGTCACAAATGGCCCCACACGTGCTCTGTCACGAACTGCCCCACACATGCATATATTGTCTGCTTTGGCCCCACAGGGCTGCATGGCTTTGTTCCTCCAGGCAAGCCTGGGAAAACGCGTATGCACATGTAAGGTTCCAAACTCAACATATAGACTAGGATCTCCCCCTCTTTTTTCGATGTGGGATTCGCCTAAGTGAGCTGCAGGCGTTACGTATCGCCATCCCTGCACTAGATATAGGAACACCGTGAAGGCATACAATCTCCTTAATATACAATCTGGCGTGAGGGGGACGCAGATTCATAAAGCCCCAAAGCAGATAACATATGCATGTGTCGGGTACCAGTTTCCGTTGTGTAGCTCTGACCTTGTATATGCATTTTCTTGGGCTTGCCTGGGAGGAACAAAACCGTGCGGCCCTATGGGGCCAAAGCGGATAATATATGCATGTGTGAGGTTGTTCGTGACAATAACATACATAAGATGAATAATGGCAACTTAGGATATAAAGACACGACCAATCTACTACCCTACTATACCCCAAGGCCAGATATCAACCTATCCCTAATAACTTATTATCTTGCTACTCTAATTTGCAACCTCCACTCCTTTCTATTTGAGATCACATCCCTAGTGAGATCAATTTTCATCATATCTTGTCTAATCAGCTCCCCCAAATAATTCTTCAGTCTACCTCTTATTCTCCATATAACCCCTAAATCCAACCTTCACACCTCCTAACAGGAGTATCAGTACTTCTTCTTTGCACATGTCCAAACCATTGCAGTCGCACTTCATTAATCTTATAATCTATTGGGGCCACCTCTAACTCCTCATGAATGGTCTCATTCCTAATCTTATCCCCCTTGGTATGTACACACATCCATCTCAACATCTTCATCATCACGAGCCGCATCTTCTGAATATGTGAGTTTTTGATTGGCCAACACTCCATCCCATATAAGAAAGACGGTCTAACCACCATTCTATAAAACTTACCTTTAGGTTTAGGTAGTATCTTCTTATTGCACAGTACTCCAGAGGCAAGTCTCAATTTCGTCGATGCTTCCCTAATACAATGTGTGACATCAACATCAATATGCCACTATTTAAATGATGAACCCAAGATATTTAAAGTTATCTCTTTAGGGAATTGATTGAGTGGCAAGCATCACATCAATGTCTACTTCTTGCCTCACTACATTGAATTTACACCCCAAGTGCTCTATTTTGGTCCTGCTCAGTTTGAACCCTTTAGGTTCGAAAGCATGTCTCCAAACCTCCAATCTATCATTAACTTTAGCCTGAGTCTCATCAATCAATACTATATCATCCACAAATAGCATACACCATGGAACCTCCTTTTGAATAGACCGTTCTAGCTCATCCATCACAAGGCAAACAGAAAAAGGCTCAACACAGATACTTGATGAAGTCCCATCTCAATAAGAAAATACTATGAGTCTCCTCCCACTGTTCATACTTGGGTTTTGGCTCCATCGTACATGTCCCTTATCACCTTAATATACACCTGTGGAACAACTTCCACCTTTAGACACCTCCATAGGACATCCCTCGCAAGATTGTCATAAGCCATCTTAAGATCAATGAATACCATATGAATGTCCTTCTTTCTTTCCCTATATTTCTTCACTAATCTCTGGACAAGATGAATTTCTTCAATAGTTTACTGTCCCGACATGAATTTGAACTGATTCTCTAAAAATAGACATTTTTTCTCACCCTCATCTCCACCACTCTCTCCCAGACCTTCATAGTGTGGCTTAACAGCTTGACACTCCTATAATTGTTACACTTTTGAATATCTCCCTTGTTCTTGTACGATAGAACCATTGTATTTCTCCTCTATTCATCGAACATCTTGAAAGTCTTCATAATAATATTGAACAGTCTAGTCAACCACTTTGTACCATCTTTGGCCATGTTCTTCCAATAAACTACCAATATCTCATTGGGTCTGATTGCCCTCCCTTTCTTCAACCTACTAATAACACGTTTAACCTGCTCAACTCTGAACCGCCTGCATTAACAAAAATCTCGATGACTGTCGGAAAGCCAAATCATCCAGCTCAATATCTCTATCTCCTTTTTCATTTAAGAGTCTACGAAAGTAAGCTAGCCAACTTATTTTAATGGAAGCCTCATCCACCAACACCTCACCCTCCTTATCCTTGATGCACTTCACTTGTTCCATGTCGCGAGCTTTCCTTTCTCTCTCTTTAGTGAGTTGATATAATCTCTTGTCCCTGCGTTTATCACTTCGCTCCACATATAGGCGCTCAAACACTATTTTCTTAGTACTCGTCATTGCCATCTTGGCTTCTGTCTTTATCGTCTTATAAATCTCCTTAAGCCTTCACTTTTCATCCGTGTCAATACTCTCCAACCACTTTATATAAGCAATTTTCTTAGCTTTCATTTTGCCTTGAACTTTATCATTCCACCACCAATCATCCTGACGTCAACTAAAGGTCCCTTTCAAAACCCCTAGTACCTCGGTAGCTACTTTTCTAATGCAACCAACAGTGTCCCACATATTGTTCAGATCTCCACTACTACTCCAAGCCTCTAAACTACTCAACTTTTCTTCCATCTCTCGAGAAAGGGTAGGAGTAAGGCCTTCCAATCTAATCCTTTATTAGGGATAAATAACCTTTTTATTTTCTCTCTTAATTTCTAAATCCGTCACTAGAAGCCTATGTTGAATGGAAATATTTTGACTCGGAATAACCTTGCAATTTCTACAAAGGATTCTATCACCCTTCTAAAGAAGTAAGTAATCAATATGACTCTTAGCTACCGTACTACAAAAGGTAATCAAGTGATTATCCCTCTTCGGAAAACATAAGTTAGCAATAACTAACTCAAAGGCTTTGGAAAAATCCAAGAGAGACGTCCTACCTCCATTCCTCTTCCCAAAACCAAAGCCTTCATGAACATCTTCAAACCTGCTAGTGGTTACCCCGTTATGCCTATTAAAGTCACCCCTAATGAAGATTTTTTTCAGTCTTTGGTATGCCTTTCACAACGTCATCCAACTCTTCCCAAAAAAGCCTTTTAACATTCTCATCTTGGCCCACTTGAGGCGCGTAGACACTAAGTACATTCACTATATGCCTACCAACCACAAGCTTAATAGACATCATCCTATCATTGATTCTTCTAATCTCAACCACGTAATCCCTAAGGTCCTCATCGTCTAGGAGACGAATTCTATTTCTATCTCTAGAACCACTCGAGTACCATAACTTAAACCTGTTTATGTCCCGAGCTTTGGTATCTACCTATTTAGTCTCCTAAATGCATGCTATATTAATTTATCTTTTCTTAAGACTCTTCACTAGATCTATTGATTTCCCTAGAAGTAACCGTATATTCTACGACCCTACCCTTAACTTAAATAAGCACGTGTTGCCTCTCTTACCACCCCTACCCCTTGCCTCCAATCCCAAGCAATGACATGACCCTAATCCACGATTAGATCCTAACGCCACTAACTATAAGCTAAGAACTCACTAAGCTACTAAGATCAAGAAGATACAATCTAGAGAAAACTATACAACCCAACAATACAAAACAGTGAAATATAAGACATACTACTAATCAAACAATCGAGTACAAAATCAAAGAAAATAAGTAGGTAGAGGAAACACAATATCATATGTAAGCTCACAAAATATAATAAATGTTAAATATAGAAATATATGATATATTTAGGAATATATGGTAAAAGTCAACACAACAAGCAAGAAACAACAACACAAGTATGTAGAGGGCAAGAAATAAAAGGCAAGTAAAAGGATACAATTGATTAAAATAAGAAATATCAAGAATATTGGAAGATATCACCTAGAGTTCTGGTCAAAATATTATTGAATGTTGCTGAAAGTACCGGAAAATATAAGCTATAGACATCGCCGGACTAACTCGCCAGAAATTCTCTCTTGTATCTGGAAATCACTAAGCTTCACTGGAAAGTACTGGAAAAGAACTATAACATCGCCGGAGAATCATGTATCTTGAAACATTCTTACCTGAAATTCCAAAAAAAATCCAAAAGGATCTGTTGGTTGAGTTAGAGAGGATCTAAATCAGAAAATCACGCCGGAAAAGATGTTTCTCTTGGAAAGAAACCTTCATGGGGAGAAAAAAGAAAATGAAAACCCTCGTCGGTGAACTGTCGAAATCTAAATAGTTCTGATTGGAATTTTTAAGGATTACCTAAAAAGGTCACAAGGACGAAGAAACGAATTGATCCCACTGGATAACGAGTTCGCCAGAGAGTTATCAGAAAGCAAAGTAGCAGTAGATAATGAGTTCTATTTGAACCAAAGAAATGAAGGACCAAATGAACTTCTTTTCTAAAATTATAATTCAAAATTCCACTAAACTTTATTAGCTCTATACCTGATTTGAGCCGTCAAAATCCTTCATTCACTGGTACTGTATAATAGCCCCGTCCGATGGTGATTCGTGGTGTAAATGTGTAAGAGAGAGAGTTGATAGAGAAAATAAAAAATAAAAATCAACTCTATTAATTTATTTAGATCCTCTCTTACTCAACCAATAGATCCTTTTGGATATTTTTGGGGTTTCCAATCAGAATCTTTCAAGATACGTGATTCTCCGATGAGGTTATAGTTCTCTTCCAATACTTTCCAGCAAAGCTTAAAACTTTCTAGATACAGGTGAGAATTTTTGCCGAGTTAGTCCAACGAGAAGTAGATTTCGACGAAGATTTCTGGCAACGTCCACAATTTATATTTTCCAGTACTTACAGCAACATTCAACAATCGTTTTACCAGAACTTTAGGTGATATCTTCCAATCTTTTGTTATTTCCTATTTTAATCAATTGTATTCTTTTACTTGCGTTCTATGTCTTGCCCTCTACATATTTGTTGTTGTTTCTTGCTTATTATGTTGAGTTTTACCATATATTCCTAGTTTTATCATATATTTCTATATTTACCATTTATTATATTTTGTGAGCTTACATATCATATTGTGTTGTCTTTACCCGCTTATTCGTCTTGATTTTGTACCCAATTGTTTGATTAGTAGTATACCTTATATTTTGATGTTCAATATTGTTGGGTTGTATAGTTTTCGCTAGATTGTATCTTCTTGATCTTAGTAGCTTAACAAGTTATTAGCTCTTAGTTTAGTGGCGTTAAGATCAAATGGTGGATTAGGGTCATGATGTCGATTGGGGTTGGAGGTAAAGGGTAAGGGTGGTAAGAGAGGCACGCGCTTACTTAAGTTAAGGGTAGGGTCATGGAATATAGAATCACGAGGAAATCCATAGAGCTAGTGAAGAGTCTTAGGCAGAGACAAATTAATATGGTGTGCGTTCAGGGGACCTGATGGTACATACCAAAACTTGGGACATAGATTGGTTTAAGTTATAGTACGCAGGTGGTTCTAAGGATAGAAATGGAGCAGGTATCCTAGTAGATGAGGACCTTAGGAATTATATGGTTGAGGTTAGAAAGATTAATGATAAGATAATGTCTATTAAACTTGTCGTTGAGAGGCATGTAGTGAATATACTTAGTGCATATATGACTCAAGTAGGCCTGGATGAGGATGTCAAGAGGCTCTTTTGGGAAAAGTTGGATGAGGTTGCGAAAGGCAACCAAAGACAGAAACAATATTCATTGGGGTGATTTTAATAAACATATCAGGACAACCACTAGTGGGTTTGAAGATATTCATGGAGGCTTTTGTTTTAGGGAGAGGAATGGAGGTAAGACATCTCTCTTGGATTTTTCCATAGCCTTTGAGTTAGTTATTGCTAACTCATGCTTCCAGAAGAGGGAAAATCACTTAATTTCCTTTCATAGTACGGTAGCTAAGACTCAAACTGATTAACTACTTCTCCGGTAGGACGATAGAAGTCTTTGTAAGAATTGCAATGTTATTACGAGTGAAAACATTTCAACTCAACATAGTCTTCTAGTGATGGATTTAGAGATTAAGAGAGAAAAGAAGAAGAAGGTTACTTATGCCCAACCAAGGAATAGATGGAGAGGCCTGACTCCTGCCCTTTCTCAAGAGATGGAACAAAAGTTGAGTAGTTTAGAGGCTTGGAATAGTAGCGGAGATGTGAGCAATATGTAGGATACTACTGCTAGTTACATTAGAAAAGTAGCTACCGAGATATTAGGGGTTTTGAGAGGGACCTTGGGTGGACATCAGGGTGATTGGTAGTGGAATGATAAAGTTCAAGGCAAAGTGAAAGCTAAGAAAATTAATTATACGAAGTGGTTGGAATGTAGAGACGAGTATGAAAGGCAAAGGATTAAGGAGATCTATAAGACGCCAAAGACAGAAGTGAAGACTACGGAGATGAGTGCTAAGACAACATCATTTAAGCACCTATATATGGACCTAATGATAAAAGCAGGGACAAGAGATTGTATAGGCTCGCTAAAGAGAGAGAAATGAAAGCTAACGACTTGGACCAAGTAAAGTGTATCAATGATGAGGAGGGTGAGGTGTTGGTGGATGAGACTTCCATTAATCTAAGTGGCAAGCTTACTTTCATAGTCTCTTAAATGTAAAAAAAGATAGAGATATTGAATTGGGTGAGTTGGCACACTCCTATAGTCATGAGATTTTGGTTATTTCAGGTGGTTAAGAGTTAAGAAGGTTAGATATGCTATTAGTAGGATGAAGAGAGGAAGAGCGATCAGACCCAATGAGATGGTAGATTTTTGGAAGAACACAGTCATGGATGGTATAGAATGGTTGACTAGACTGTTCAATATTATTATAAAGTCTGTCAAGATGCCCAACAAATGGATGAGGAGTACAATGATTCTATTGGACAAGAACAAAGGGTGATATTCAAAATTGTACCAGTTATACGGGTATCAAGATATTAAGCCACACTATGAAGGTTTAGGAGAAAGTGGTGGGCATGAGGGTTAGAAAAGGAGTCGTTATTTCAGAGAATCAGTTCGAATTCATTCCGGGACATTCAACTATTGAAGCAATTCATTTTGTTCGGAGATTAGTGGTGAAATATAGGAAAAGAAAGAAGAGTCTTTATATGGTATTCATTGATCTCGAGAAGGCCTATGAAAAAGTTCCAAGGGATGTCCTATAGAGGTGTCTAAAGGTGAAAGTGTTCCAATGGTGTATATTAGGGTGATAAAGGACATGTATGAAGGACCCAAAACTCAAGTAAGAATGGTGGGAGGAGACTTAGAGTATTTTCCTATTGAGATGGGACTTCATCAAGGATTTGTGTTAAGGATGAGCTAACACGGTCTATTCAGGAGGAGGTTCTACGGTGTATGTTATTTGAGGATGACATAGTACTGATTGATAAGACCCAGTCTAAAGTTAATGATTGATTAGAGGTTTGGAGACAGGCTTTGGAATCCAAAGGGTTCAAACTAAGCAGGACAAAGATAGAATACTAGGAGTGTAAATTCAGTTTTGTGAGGGATGAAGCGGACATTGATGTGAGGCTTTCTAGTCAACCAATTCCCAAGATAGATAACTTTAAATATCTTGGGTTCATCATTCAGATTAGTGGAGACATTGACGATGATGTCACACATTATATTGGGTCAGCATGGATGAAATGGAGGTTTGCTTCTGGAGTACTGTACGATAGGAAAATACCACTTAAACTTAAAGGTAAGTTTTATAGAATGGTGGTTAGACCCTTTTTGTTGTATGGGATGGAGTATTGGCCAATCAAAAACTCACAAGTTCAGAAGATGCAGGTCGCGGAAATGAGGATGCTGAGATGGATGTGTGGAAATACCGAAAGTGGTAAGATTAGGATTGAGACCATTCGTGAAAAGTTAGACATGGCCCCTATGAATGATAAGATGACCGAAGCACGAATGCGATGTTTTAGACATGTGCAGAGAAGATGTACTGATGCTCCTATTAGGAGGTGTGAGACGTTGGATTTAGGGGTTATACAGAGAAGTAGAGGTGGAGCGAAAAAGTATTTGGGGGAGGTGATCAGACAAGATATGGCAAAACTTGATCTCACCGAGGACATAACCTCAGATAGAAAGGAGTGTAGGTTGTGAATTAGAGTAGCAGGCTAGTAGGTTAGTAGGGATAGGTTGATGTCTGGCCTTAGTTATAGTAGGATAGTAGTATTAGTCCTATCGTTATATCACATGTTGTTATTATCCATCTTATATGTGTTATTTTTATCGTATTTACATACTGTCATGCACTTTTCTTTATTAGTCGTTTTTCCTTTTCTATTTTTCTTTTTCTTTTCCTTTTTTCTCTATATCTGGTCTATTCTGTTTATGAGTTTTTTGAGATGAGGGTTCTCAGGAAACGACCTCTCTACCTTTGAGGTAGTGGTAAGGTCTGTGTATATCCCCACTTGTTGGATTCCACTGGGTATATTGTTGTTATTAATCTACGCACCATGATTACTTTCAAAAAGAATAATTGATCAAAAAGGTAAGTGTCATGCTTTTTCAAAAAAATAAAAAACTAAAAGTCATTTGAAAATCAAAGAGAACTTAAGATTTTACTAAATTTCTTTCATATAGCACAAGCCTCATCAAGAAATGTAAAAGAAGCTTTGTCATTTACAAGTTCTTGATAAAAAAACTTACCTAAAAAAAGTTGAATCACTTGCAACTGAAACAAGTACATTTGCTCTTTCCATTTTATGCAATTCTTACGGTCACTCCTCATTCTTCCAAGAAAAAATATTTGAGAAAAGAATAAAGAATAAACAACACCATAGTTATTTTTTTCAATTTTTTTATGTATACAATAGAAAGAGAACTAATATAAAAGCAAAATTGAAAAACTCACATGACTAAAAATTTAAACATTTTAAACTAGAGAAAAAAAGAGATATGTGAAAATTTTCAGAGTATCTGTCATGATCTGGACCTAGGGCCTAGATGTGACACGGCTTATGGGAACCCGAGAGTCCCCAAACAAGCCTCAAGATACCAAAACTCGCATCATCGGTGCGGAAGCATAGTCAACAATCAACATATAGTTCTAAGGGACGGGAAAGTAGGACTCACGCTATGGGGTGTCG
Source organism: Solanum clarkiae (assembly GCA_011800125.2). NCBI lineage: Eukaryota > Viridiplantae > Streptophyta > Magnoliopsida > Solanales > Solanaceae > Solanum > Solanum clarkiae. The sequence goes on from JAABOM020057852.1 coordinate 13,537, forward strand.
TGGGGAAGGTCAACAAGAGTTCACATAACACATAGCAGAAAAATGCTAAGGGGAGGGTACGTAAGACTCATGCTATGGGGGCAATTCGGGTCTTAGGATCTTTCCATCAATATGAGAGCAAGTCACATATCAGTATTTAAAGATGACCACATACATAACATATACTTAACCATAACACATAACATAGAGTGTGAAGAGGTTTACAAGGTGTCAAACAATGCCTCTACATAGATAGGTAGGGGCCAATACATACCCCAGGCTCACCCTTAAATACACTAGGAGAAGTAGTAACATGGGTAGATAGATGGTGGTGCGTCCTTGAAAGACAGGACTCACCACTACAAGTAAATCTGGAATCGAGCTAAAAGTCGAACGGTGGATGGTCAAAGTCCTCGGTCCCTACATGGTAAAATCATGTAGGCAAGAGTATATGTTAGTACATTTTAATGTACTAAGAATATGGGGTGCGATGCATGTAACTTACCAAAACCTGCATATCAACGTTAAATGACAATGCACATAATATCGAAAAAGTTGAATATCAAAGAATATAATATAACGAGATGCTATGAAATTCATGATGCATGAAATGCAAATGATGCACTCATTTATATATATAAATTGGAGATGTGACCTCAATCGACATAAGTAAGACCAAGCGAGCTATTACTTGGAATCTCGACAAAATTCCCTCATCGGTAAAGAGGTGATCTACTTGCCAAGGGTAGACCATACTTCACCTTAAGGGACAACTCCCTCTTCATATGAAGTAACCTTCCTTATGGGACAACTCCCTCTTCGGAGAGGATTTTCACAAATCACAATTTAAATCATTCCTTCTCTATATAGGACAACTCCCTTTTTGGATCGGAAACCTATGTTAGGCACATAGTTCAAGGAAAGGGAGAAGGCCCTTTGGGATAGCCCTAACGCCTCCAATCCATCTGTGCTAAGTCATCCCATAAGAATAAATATGCATATACATATATACATACATACTTTCAAACAACGTAAATGTCACACCCCACTCTAAGGGGGTGACCAGTGTCCGATAGGGACACCTAGACACATGTTAATATTAAGTTCCCAAC
>JAABOM020057853.1:0-14625 GCA_011800125.2 Solanum clarkiae
TATGGCCACTTTGAGTTCTTGGTCATGTCCTTCAGGTTGACAAATGCACCTGCAGCTTTCATGGACTTGATGAACAGGGTATTCAGACCATATCTTGACATGTCCGTGATCATGTTTATTGATGACATACTAGTGTATTCGAGGAATCAAAAGGAGTATACTAATCACCTTAGAGTGGTTTTGCAAACACTCAAAGATCATGACTTGTATGCGAAATTCTCCAAGTATGAGTTTTGGTTCGAGTCAGTGGCTTTCTTGGGCTATGTTGTTTCGGAAGATGGTACTCAGGTTGATATTCAGAAGATTGAGGCGGTTAAGAACTGGTCGAGACCCACTTCTCCCACAGAAATAAGAAGTTTCTCAGGTTTAGCTAAGTACTATAGCAGATTTGTTGATGGTTTCTCTTCTCTGTCAGCCCCTTTGACAAAGCTGACTTAGAAGAAGGCCAAGTTTCAGTGGTCTGAGGCACGTGAGAAGAGCTTTCAGGAATTGAAGACTAGATTGACTACATCAATCAGTGTTGACCTTTCCAGATGGAACAGGTGATTTCGTGATATATTGTGATGCATCCAGAGTTGGATTGGGGTGTGTGCTGATGCAGAGAGGGAAGGTGATAACTTATGCTTCCAGGTAGCTTAAGATTCATGAGAAGAATTATCCGACCTATGATCTATAGTTGGCAGCAGTGATATTCACACTTAAGATCTGGTGTCACTATCTGTATGGAGTGCATGTGGATGTGTTCACTGACCATAAGAGTTTGCAGTATGTGTTCAGTCAGAAAGAGCTCAACCTGCGATAGTGGAGGTGGCTAGAGTTGCTTAAGGATTATGATATAAGCATCCTCTACCACCTAGGTAAGGCTAACGTTATTGCTGATGCTCTTAGCAGGATGTCCATGGGTAGCACTGCCCATGTGGAGGAGGGGAAGAGGGAGCTAGCCAGAGAGGTGCATAGATTAGCTCGATTGGGAGTACAACTTGAGGAGAACAACGAAGGTGGGGTCAATGTTCAGAATGGTTCTGCTTCATCCTTAGTTTCGGAGGTGAAGTAAAAGCAAGACCAAGACCCTGTCTTACTCCAATTGAAGGAAGCAGTTCATAAGCAGAAGGTGATGGTTTTCTCCAAAGGGGGAGATGGGGTATTGAGATATTAAGGGAGATTGTGTGTACCTGATGTTAATGGTGTTCGAGACAGAATCATGGCCGAGGCTCATAGCACGAGATATTCCATCCATCCTGGCTCCACCAAGATGTACCACGACTTAAGGGAAAATCTATTGGTGGAATGGGATGAAGAATGACATTGTTGAATTCGTTTCCAAGTGTCCTACTTGTCAACAGGTTAAGGTGGAACATCAGAAATCATGTGGGTTAGCTCAGAACATTGAAATCTGGAATGGAAATAGGAGGTGATCAATATGGATTTCATTACCGGCTTACCAAGATCCAGAAAACAACATGATTTGATATGGGTGATTTTTGACAGGATGACTAAATAAGCCCACTTCTTGGCAGTCAAGACAACTTACACTGCTGAGGATATGCCCAACTATATATCTGTGAGATTGTGAGGTTGCATGGGGGTCCCTTTGTCCATCATCTCGGACAGAGGAGCTCAATTCACCTCTCAGTTTTAGAGATCTTTCCAGAAGGGATTGGGTACGAAGGTAAATTTGAGTACTGCTTTCCACCCTCAAACAGACGGACAACCAGAGAACACTATTCACACTTTGGAGGATATGCTGAGGGCATATGTGATTGACTTCAAAGGAAACTGGGATGATCACATACCATTGATTGAGTTTGCGTATAATAATAGATACTATGCTAGCATCCAGATGGCCCCCTATGAGGCATTGTACAGGAGGAGATACAGGTCGCTGATTGGCTGGTTCGAGATGGGTGAAGCTGAGTTGATTGGGCCTGACCTTGTACATCAGTCTATGGAGAAAGTGAAAGTCATCAGGGAAAGGTTTAAGACAGCCCAGAGTTGCCAGAAATCATATACGGACGTGAGAAAAAGAGACTTGGAGTTCGAGGTAGATGATTGGGTGTACTTGAAGGTGTCACCCATGAAGGGTGTCCTGAGATTTGGCAAGAAGGGTAAGCTGAGTCCCCGGTATATCGGGCCATACCAGATTGTAAGGAGGATTGGGAAGGTTACTTATGAGTTAGACTTGACTTCCGATCTAGATGGAGTTCACCCGGTGTTCCACGTATCTATGCTAAAGAAGTGTTTGGGGAATCCAGCCTTATCAATTCCTATGGAGAGTACTGGTGTGAGGGACAACTTATCGTACGAGGAATTGCCAGTCCAGATTCTTGACGGACAGGTTTGTAAGCTGAGAAACAAAGAGATAGCCTCTGTTAAAGTCTTATGGAGGAATCAATTTGTTGAGAAAGCTATGTAAGAAGCTGAGGAAATAATGAAACTCAAATACCCGCATCTATTCATGCCAAATGATGATGATGTTGAAGGCAAATATTGTTATTCTTATCAATTCTGAGTATTCTTTTCCCTTAAGTTGATGCTCTGTGTTATCCCATTCCCGAGTCTAAGACAGAGATAGATAGATGATGGATAGTGAGAGTTCAAGTGTTCCCGAGTGAGGAATGAGATGAATTTCGAGGTTATCCGAGTCCCCGACCTACTTTTACTCATCATTCGAGGACGAATGATTCCAAGGGAGAGATGATGTAATACCCCATGAAATTACTAAATGCCCCTAAACTTTATTGTGCGCACAACGTATCTTCCCAAGATCAGCTGGAAAATCCGAGACTAGATTTGCAATCAGTGCGAAAAACTGAGTTGGAAAATGGTCTCAACTCGGCTTTATCGCGAAAAAATGCGAATTAATTTTTCCAAAGGGAGCGTAAAACATTGAGGTTTCCGCACCCCTTTCGCTACTTGTAGAGAACGCAGAACCACACTTATACATTTTTCAAAAATTTATGAAAAATCGGGAATTTGCGAAAAACTGAAGAAAATCACTAGTGTGCATCGCACACTAGTGTACGATGGAGCAAATTTTTCTTTTAATATTCCGGAAAGACAATTTCGTCCTTCCCGATATATTTTTATATCCCCAATACATTTTCTTAAATATAATTTTGTACAAAAGGGTTTTAAACCCTAAACCATTCCAAGTCTAATATCTTTACGCAAGTTTAAGAAAGGAGAAGGAGAGACAGGGTGAGGGTTACAGAGGAGTTTTCCAATTCTTGAAGAAAATCTCCATTCCTAGGTATGTAAAGGCAACTCGAAAGCATGAGATTGATCTCCCATGTGCAAAAATAGAGTTAGATGGCAAATTCATGACTAGAATCTTGATTTATGAGTTCTTGAAAGTTTCTTCACAATTACTTTAAAGTCCTGAATAATTGCTTTAAATTCTTGTACCATCTCTTGAATTCTTGGTTTTAAATTTCTTAAACTATAATTTCATATCATGAATTGATGATCATCATGTTTAATTTTTACTATATGTTTTCACTACTATGTGATTGTGACTTGATCCTTAAAGTGTCTCTCTATAATGACATGAATAGTGAACTTAGGGGATGTCTAGAGCCTTGAATGTCTGAGAATGATGTCTGACTGAGTTTGAATCTTGAATTGGGTATGTTCATGATTGTGATAGCTAAAATTATTGTTGATAGAGTTGATTGGGTATAATTCCCTTAGATTGGGTAGACAATCTTGCCCATAGAGGTTGGATGATAAGAGTTCTTGATGGATTGATGAATTTATGAGCATGTTGAGGCATGGGAGGAGTATTAGGATTGAAATGGGTAAAAGTGAGTCCAACTCAAACCTATTAACTATGTGGCTAGCGTAGGAGATGATTGAACCGTGAAAGCTGATATTTCCTTTGTCCTGAAAGGGGACTTGACAGACTTTTGGATCCACCGACAAACTCGTCTGGTACCCTGGCAAGGTAATGGACAGATGTGGTAATGACATCTCTTTATTGTCTTACTACCAGCTCATAGGTAGTGGTTGTCAGTTATAGAAACTCCCAGGTAGGTTTCATGATGATAGAACGCCGAGGTGGTGTGAGTGTTTGATGCTTGATAGCTAGGGAGGTAATAGAGTCTTGTCCTTTGTGTCTGAGGTGAGGCTGAGTGATGGATGGGTGATGATTAAACTGTTTCCTTTTTCTTTAGCCCATTTTACATACAGTACATTCCACGTACTAATGCCCCTCTGGCGCTGCATCATTTTATGATATGGATTCAATAGAACGAGGACTTCAGTAGCCTGATCGTTGAGGTTCAGAACTCTTCATTCTTGACAGTGGTGAGTCCTCCCCAGCATTCGGAGGATATTTATTTTTATTGTTGGATAGTCCTTTTTACTTGATATTTGGTAGTCATGGCCTGTCGTGGTACTATTTCAGACTATAGTATAGAGGCTTCATAGACATAGATGTGGATGTTGATGTCGAGGGTTGTTTTCCCTCTTTCTTTCATTTTTTACATTTGAGATTTTCATTATCTATTTTGTTTTCTTATGATAGACTGATATTGATAGTATGAGCTCATTGATAGAATAACAGTTATATTCATTATATCATTTCTTCTCCGCTGATGAATTGACTGAACGATGGCAAAGAGACTGAAGGGTCCGCTTGTGGGCTAGCAATAGTCTCCGAGTACCAGTCACATCTAGGGTACCCTCCCGGGGCATGACATATATCATGCGCACAATGCATCTTCCAAAGGTTTGATGGGAAATCCATGACCGGATTTGCGATCAGCAGAAAATCGAAAAATGGTTTCGACCCGATTTAAGAGCAACCAGGTCGAAAAATAAATTTCACTAATTTCACCCAAAACTGTGTCAATCCGTTCCCCTGCATGATGCGGAAGGGGCGCAGAGACACACTTAAGCTTTTTTAAAAATTTTATTGATGTGAATTGAAATTTCAGAAAAGTTCGCGACCAGTGTACAAATTTTAAAACTTTTTCATTTAATTCAGGAGGGGCCTTTTGATCATTCCTCATCCTATCCTAAGTCCTATAACATACTATTAAGGTTGTATATTTTCGATTAAGGGTTTCAAAAACTCATTTTTTTTTCTTAAGTTGCTACGTAAGAGTTCATGAGAGAGTAAGCAAGAAAGCTAGGAGGATTGAGAATTCGGGTCAAAATTTTGAGGAAGATTAGTATAATCTTCATCACAGGTATGTAAAAGCTACCCAGAACATGGGATTATTCTCATATGTTCCCCAGTGAATGTAGTAAGTTGATAGTTTATGATTGATAGGTCTTGAGTTACAATTCTTGAAGATTTTCTTGAAATTTTTCTTTAATTTCCATTTAATATCTTAAGCTGATGATCATCATATTTTGAATTAACTATTTACACATATTATTGTGTGATTATGTATTTACCCTGCATGAATTCTCTGTTAAAGACTTCAAGAATTAACTTAGGGGTAATGTTTAGAACCTTGACTATCTGACTGTATTGATTGTTGTGGTCTGAGTCTTGAGATGAGTATGTTGATGGCTGAAGTTGATGGAATTAGTGTTCTTAGAGTCTCAATAAGGTTGAACCTTAGCTTTGAGAACAATCCTACTATTTGAGTTGATAGATGATGAGATGAGGTGAGAGTTCTTGCCCGTAGAGGTCAGGTGATAGAAGTTCTGGATTGATTGGTAGTTTTATGAGAACGTCGAGTCATGGGAGGAGTATTAACACCTAAATGGGTAAGAGTGAGTCCCGCTAGCACTCATTAACTACGTGGACAATGTAAGAGAGGATTGGACCGTGAAAGCGGATGTTTTCTTTGTCCCGCAGAGGAATTGATAAACTTCTTTTGGGATCCCCGATAGACTAGTCCTTTACCCTGCCAAGGTACTGGATGGATGTGGCAATGACATCTCTTCGTTGTATCATCACCGGCTCATAGGTGGTGGTTGTCGGTTATAGAAACTCTCAGATAGGTTCATGCTGATAGTACTCTGAGGTTGATGTGATAGTATGATGTCTCGATGGATGGTGATGTGATAGTGTCTTGTTCCTTACTCTGAGTTGAGGTTGAGTGATTGATGATCCGATGTAATTTATTATTGTATAGCCCATATTGTTTACTTTAGCTCGTTTTACATACAGTACATTCCACGTACTAATGCTTCTTTGGCGCTGCATCATTTTATGATGCAGATTCTATAGACAGAGGACTTCAGCAAGAGAATAGTTGAGGTTTAGATATCCTTGATCCGCATTTGGTAAGTCCTCCCTGTGTCAGGACCCAAGCCTAGGGCCTAGACATGACCCGCAAATGGAGAACTCAAAGGAACCCCAAACAAGCATCATAGCATATCATTATACATCCTTGTTCGGGAAACAATTAAATGACATTTGAAGAATGGAAATAAGGGAAAAGGGGACTAAGGGAGAACTTGTCATAACATAGAGTCAAGAGACAATAGAATCAACTCATGGAATAAATATATAGCTTTGTCCAACAACACCTCTACTACATAGATAGTGGTAGGGGCCAAGACATATAGCCGGGCTCACCCTCATAGTCATAAGTACTGATAAAGTAAAGAGAATCTTAATACATAGTGTGAGAGAATACTTCTTGTCCCCGGAATGGAGGACTCACCAAAGGCTAATTTTAACAATCCATCTAGCCACAAGAAGACTCAATAGGAGCTCTGGTCCCTACATGGTCATATCATGTAGACAAGAGTATACATTAGTACGTTTGAATGTACTAAGTATGTGGGATGCAATGCAACAATAGATAGGCATCATAATCAAAATGCGTATCAATAGACAATAGTATAATATAACAATATGACATGTATGATCAATGCATAAGTAAAACATGATTAAGTAAATCGTTCTCATATAAGATATCATATGTGAAGAAGATACCAAGCTAGCTTTCCAACATTGGTTGGTTGATGATGGTCACACCCCAATCATCCTAGGTGGTGAGGTATAAATCCTTACATGGTTGATGTTAGTCACACCCCCAATCATCCTAGGCGGTAAAGTATAAAGCCCTCACATGGTTGATAAGTACAAGCCCTCAACTTGGTTGATGATGGTCACACTCCAATCATCCTAGGTGGTGAAGTATAAACCCTTCACATGGTTACCCGGACTCTTATCCCCCCGGATCGGGCATGGTCTAGTGCAACACTTTATATAGGATTCATCATAATCTCTAACGCAATACCTCATGTAGGAATAATCATGTACATCAGCTTATTTCATCATCATAACATCATTCATATCATATCTCATGCTTTGGACCTTCAATTTCTCAAGAAAATATAACCGGACATTTTATCAAACACCTTGGGGTGTGTAATGGAGGTAAAAGAGCATGCAATTTAGAGATGAAATCATGCAGGAAAATCAGTAGTAAAACCTTTAATCAACACCTTGCAACATCCCCAAGGCATTCACATCAAAATCCCTCATCAATTCCAATATTAGATCCATGATTTGAAGCTCAAAACATGTTAAAACAACCATACTTTCATCAACTAAAGTCACTGTGCAGTAAATTTCTCAATATACAAGACCCACATGCAAAATCAACTTTAAATCATGCAATATTATTAAAAGAGGATTTAGGCACCATAGATGGAAGGACCCAATGGTTCAACACCACATATCTTAGCTTTGGAGAGGTTCTTGAAGAAGACTTCAATGGAGACTTGAAGTTTGAGTGAAATCTTTGAAGAAATCCTTAAGATTGGTCTTGAGTTTGGGACTTTAATTTAGGTGAAATATGAGTCTAAATGTTTGAGTGAGTTTTGGGGAAATTTTAGGATGATGTGAGGGTGAAATAAAGTTAAGTATATGTATTTTCTAGTGTGGGAACCCTTAGTTCCAAGACTTAAAAGTCTTGGACCGAAGTCAAGAGAAAATAAGACCAAAAACGGACTGCTCACTAGAAATTGCATTTTCTGCATGGGCGAGTTTCATGAAAATGAGCATAAATCCTTCATCCGGACTCGGAATGAGGTGAAACAAAGTGTGTTGGAAAGAAAATTCAAAGGGCTTTCAGTTGGTAGGTTCTGAGCCACCCAATTCTTTGCATACTAAGAGATATGACATTTCAAAGTGGACCCTCCTAAATAGCATATTTTGCGATTTTCGAATTTTGATACGATTGCTCTAAAATTCAGGTTAGACCCATTTTCCACTCAATTTGACCTCCTAAACAAGAATATGAAGTTGGATTTTTAAAATAAGAAACAAATTTTTAGATATATGAAAAATAATATTTCAGGTACTTCCGAGGCACATTTTCGATCACTTTTTTTTGTTGGGGCGTTTCAATATCTCCCCCTTGGAAACATTCATCCCCGAATGTAGAAGAGACATACAAGAAAAGAGTAATCATGAACAAATCAGCCCCAATATGAATACAACATTACATTTAAAATGCTTTTTTCAAAATCTCAACATATGTGTAAAATCATCATAAACTTGCCAACTTAAATACGAATGCATATGAATGACATTGGGGCTGAAATGCAAGACTTGAAATCATAAAAAGGACTTGATGTGTTATAATAAGCTTGAATAAAATGAAAGAGATACGAATATTGCTCCTCCCTGCCCGCTTCGGCTCCCCAAGAGACACCTAATAGACGACTCTTCCCAAATGGCCTTGAAGAAAACAACATCATTATCAATCCACTTCTTCACTCATCCATCCAACACCTCCACCGGGACCTTCTCTTAAGTCAAATTACCCTCCTTAACACCCCACAACCTCAAAGTGTTCTATAACACTAAAGTCACCAACACATCACATCTACCTAGAAGCATGACAAACTGGATTAACCATATCTACGCCCAAAGGCAATCCCCAAACTTAAGCAACTTTACCAACCTCCCTCTACACTCTATAAGGACTCACAATCCTCAACTTTATTGTCAATCTTAAATATACCTAATCCACTTGGTACCATAACCACCGTCTCCCCCCTTAGGAGACAACCTCTACTCTATCATCTTCTCACCCAAGGCTTCCAACTCTAATAAGGTGGACTCAAGTCCTTGCCTAATCTAGTCCTCTTATCCCAAGAAGATTTGAAACCATGAAGAACCCTATACTACCATTCTCAACTTCCTTCAACCTAACTCCCTATCTAGCTGATCGATGGACTCTACTAGTCTCCTCCTTGCCACTATCAACAACACATGCTAGGCTACCTAGAGTACTAACCGCAACACTAGCCTTACCAGAAAAAAAAACTAATGCACACTCATATCATAATTCTTAAAGACTTCTAACCAGCTTCTTGCTACCCAAATGCACACTTACCACATTTAGCAAACGACCTCTCATCCTCTAAGACTTGCAACACTACCCCCAAATGATTCATACGCTCTAAATAAATCAATACTTCGTTACTAGAAATCACCACAAACATGCCAAGGTAGGGTTTTAAGACCCTATTCGAGAAATCCATAATCATTTCTGGTTCTTAAGTCAACCAAGCAACTCCATCAATACTAATAATGCTCACTCCTAATTCGAAAAGACACCTAGGGATGTCACCTACCTTCATCCTCACTTAGGGATAAAATCTGAACCAAAAATAAATCTTAGAGAAGTGACTAACCCATCGTAGTTGACTAAATAGATCAACCATCCTTACCCATCATATTACAACCTTACGGGTTCTACACTTATTAGAAACATGCCATGCAAGTAGCCTAAACTACCCCAAGACCCTCAACACAACAAGCTAGGTCGTCATCCCACAAGAGTACTTATAATATATAAGTACATACTCTCAAAGAGGCAATAGTCATTTTCCAAATCATTTCAATGCACGATTGGGCTTAAAAGCCAAATACCATTCATAATAATTCATGCTTAGGCTCAAATGCCAAAATCATAATTTCATAGTCATAATACTCATGCATAGGAATGACCTATTCATATACAAAATGGTGTAAGCACCCAAAATGCTTAAAGAGCCAAAATCAAAGACATATATGTGATCACAATATTGTCATAACCAACCTTTTATCAAAATCATATCAAAAAATGAAATTAGGCTTACCCATAACATAACTTTTCAAAATAATCCCTGTACATGAATTCATATACTATGAACAATGAGGAAATAGTATGGGTAATTAAGACTCCATTTAAAATCAACATTTATAGTATGAAGTTGAAGTGAAAATATAATTAATTTCATATTTAAATCCATAGTGTAATCTCTCATGCATAAATGATTTCAAAAGAGGAACATGCATACTTATAACTCCATAAACCCAAGGTAAATCCCCATATAACTGTTTAAATCACATTAAAATCATCAAATAAACACTACCCATGCAAGAATTTTAGGAATCATAATATTTAAATCCCAAATTAAAATAAGTAAAATCCATGTAGGTTTTCTTGAAAATAAATTTTGGGTCTCCTCAATTGGAAGGGATCAAGGATCAATCCACGTACACATGAATCCTACTAGCACCAAGGAATAACACAAGAAATAGCAACTCTCGGACCTATCAATCACCCTACTCACAACCTCCGGCAATAGCCCACTAAACCTAAGAGGCTCCTAATATCTAGTGAAGTCAAAGGTCTAGGATAATCTCTAATCACCTTTGTCTTTCTAAAGTCCACCTTAATACCATCACTCCGCACCACACAACCTAAGAGGCAACCTCTTACCACCAAAATTCTCATCTCACCTACTAGCACCCAACCTTCTTCCTTAAACTTGTAGTACCACTCTCAAATGATTTACATTCACTACCTCTTTGGGGAACGAACCACATTATCATCACCAAAATCACCATAAATCTTTAGAGTAGGGACTAAAGATCTTACTCATGAGACTTATAGGCATAACCAGCGTACTGGTCAAACCAAAAGAAACTACCCCAAATTCAAAATATCGGAAAGGGGCATTCAAGGCCTCATCTACCACCACCAACAATTCTATAAATAAAACAACTTAGGTTCAACACCTCCTATTCTCACAAGATGATAAATGCAACCCTTTAGAGACTATTATACCTTAAGACATGAAATGGATCTGCCTCCCTTCCTATCGCTTAATAACCTCCCCCTCAAAGATGTGCTCATTAGGGATTCGGGATCTAAATCTACGGGTCCTACCATCCATGAATACACAACATGCATGCAACCATTTCATCCCTAGTATAATATCAAAATCCACTACGCCAACTCTAACAAGCCACAAAGCAAGACCTAATGCAATATAAACCTGGATCAACACTTATGAACTTTCTAGCAACAATATACCCAACCAACAGATAAACACCAAAGGTTCACATCACAACTCGGTGCACACAAGAATCCCCACCATCAACTAAAAGAAGAGAGAAGAAATGGTGAAACTCGGATCCATCAAAATCAAAACCTTCTACTTACCTTTCTTAACCTTGCCCTTTGAAGTGGTATGAAAAACTAAAAGAGCAAAGAACATTCGTTAGATAAGAAAGCCCTATCTCACTTCTAAAGCACGACATAGACCATGAAGAAGGAAAACATTTCCTAAAACGTCTCATAGCCTCCTACTCATAGTTGTGGTGCACAACACAACCATGAATAAGACTCTAATCGACGCGATATGTTAGACTCCGAGGATCTAACAACCTAGTGCTCTGATACCATCTTTGTCACGACCTAAGCCTAGGGCCTAGACGTGACCGGCGAATGGGGAATCCGAAGGAACCCCAAACAAGCATCATAGCATATCATTACACATCCTTGGTCACGAAACAATTAAATGACATTTGAAGAATGGAATTAAGAGAAAAGGGGACTAAGGAAGAACTTGTGATAACATAGAGTCAAGAGATAATAGAATCAACTCATGACATAAATACATAGCTTTGTCCAAGAACACCTCTACTACATAGATAATGGTGGGGGCCAAGACATACAACCGGGCTCACCCTCATAGTCATAAGTAATTGATAAAGTAAAGAGAATCTTAATACATAGTATGAGAGAATAGTCCTTGTCCCCGGAATGGATGACTCACGAAAGGCTAACTTAAACAATCTATTTAGCCAAAAAAAGACTCAATAGGAGCTCCGGTCCCTACATGGTGATATCATGTAGGCAAGAGTATACATTAGTATGTTTGAAGGCACTAAGTATGTAGGATGAAATGCAACAATAGATAGGCATTATAAACAAAATGCGTATCAATAGACAATAGGCATAATATATCAATATGACATGTATGATCAATGCATAAGTAAAATATGCTTAAGTAAATCATGTTCATATAAGATATCATATGTGAAGAAGAGACCAAGCTAACTTTCCAACCTTGGTTGGTTGATGATGGTCACACCCCAATCATCCTAGGTGGTGAGGTATAGACCCCTCACATGGTTGATAGTAGTCACACCCCAATCATCCTAGGTGGTGAAGTATAAAGCCCTCACATGGTTGATGAGTACAAACCCCCAACTTGGTTGATGATGGTCACACCCCAATCATCCTAGGTGGTGAAGTATAAACCCCTCACATGGTTACCCGGGCTCTTATCCCCCCAGATTGGGCATGATCTAGTGCAACACTTTATATATGATTCATCATATGCAATACCTCATGTAGAAATAATCATGTACATAATATTATTTCATCATCATAACATCATTCATATCATATCTCATGCTTTGGACCTTCTATTTCTCAAGAAAACATAACAGGACATCTTATCAAACACCGTTTCTAGTATGTAATGGGGGTAAAAGAGCATGAAATTTAGAGATGAAATCATGCAGGAATATCAGTGTTAAAACTTTTAGTCAACACCTTGCAACACCTCCAAGACATTCACATCAAAATCCCTCATCAATTCCAACATTAGATCCAAGATTTGAAGCTCAAAACATGCTAAAATAACCATACTTTCATGAACTAAAATCACTGTGCAGTAAATTTCTCAATATATAAGACTCACATGTAAAATCAACTTTAAATCATGCAATATTAATTAAAAGAGGGTTTAGGCACCATGGGTAGAAGGACTCAATGGTTCAACACCATATACCTTAGCTTTGGAGAGGTTCTTGAAGAAGACTTTAATGGAGAGTTGAAGCTTGAGTGAAATCCTTGAAGAAATCCTTAAGATTGGTCTTGAGTTTGGGACTTAAATTTAGGATGAAATATGAGTCTAAATGTTTGAGTGAGTTTTGGGGAATGTTTAGGATGATAGGAGGGTAAAATAAGGCTAAATATATGTACTTTCAAGTGTTGGAACCCTTAGGTCTAAGACTTAAAAGTCTTGGATCGAAGTCAAGAGAAAATAAAACCAAAAAAGGACTGCTCACTGGATATTGCATTTTCTGCACTGGCGAGTTTTACGAAAATGGGGATAAATCCTTCACCCGAACTCGGAAAAGGTGAAACGAACTACGTTGGAAAGCTAATTCAAAGGGCTTTCAGTTGGTAGGTCGTGGGCCAGCCAGTTCTTTGTGTACTAAGAGATATGGCCCTTCAAAGTGGACCCTCCTAAATAACATATTTTGCAATTTTCTGATTTTGATACGGTTGCGCTAAAATTCGGGTTAGACCCATTTTCCACTAAATCTGACCCCCTAAACAAGAATATGAACTTGAATTTTCAAAATAATGATCAAATTCTTAGATATATGGAATATAAGATTTCGGGCACTTTCGAGGCACGTTTTTGAGCACTTTTTTTGTTGGATCATTTCATCCTGCCTTCAGGAGGACATCTTTATTTGCTTTCATTTTCTTTGAGTTCTTTTATTAAACTGTTGTAGTCATGGTCTGTCGTGGTACCTTCTTAGATGGTAGTTATAGATGCTTCATAGACATAGATTGATGATGGCTGATGTTGAGGTTTTTTCCCCCTTTTTCTTTCTTTATATTGAGATTGTTTCTGTTGTTCTTAGCTTGTATTTGATAGTAATGATAAGTCTTGTAGCTCATCGATAGTTAGACTTCTCTTGATTATCTTCCGCTAAATTGTTGACTGAACTAGTGTGATGGGACTAGGTGGTTCGCTTGGGAGTTAGAAATAGTCTCCGAGTGCCAGTTACGCCTGGGGTACCCTCCTGGAGCATAACATTCAACATAATTTCCTACATTGACACTAGGAGATCACTTGTCGGGTGGAAATCTGTCAACTTAAACATGCATCATTAATTAATGTAAATGACCTATGTGGATCCATTAGCCTACCTTATACAAGGGCTCCTATGGTCCTACATAGTTAATGTGGCAAAGGGTTGCTACTAGGGTTTTCCTTATTGAACTCCACCTCAATATCTCATTTGGTGCTAAGTCTATCCCACAGAATACTTTAAAACATATACTTTGTCAAGTAAAGTAACTTAGAATCATAAGTAGCAGTTTCAGAAGAGTAGCTCGGAGCATCGAAAATCACCAAGTGAGATTTGACCTTTCACATTGAGAGCCACGTGATTTTATCAGTACACTGCTATTATGTTTACCCATACTACACTTGCTCTTTTTTTGGTTGAGTATATAGAATTTTCAGATGGAGCCAAAGATTTACTATTTTTTGACTTTGGGGTATGATGAAATAAAGCAAAATGACTCTTTAAACTGTCTGCGCTTCTTTCAATTGTGA
>JAABOM020057854.1:0-14621 GCA_011800125.2 Solanum clarkiae
ACATTCTTGTGGATAGTGATTCCCTTGACCAAGTGGAGGTATATGCTTATAGCCTAATATGGGAAATTGATTCCCAAATTTAGAGAGAGGACCTTTACAGCTAAGGGAGAAATAATGAAGTGGTAGACCGAAGTAGATCTTGAGCTTGATATAGGTGGGCTAATCAAGATGAGGCATACATTCTCGTTATATCATGCATTCTTATTTTTTCCATTGAGGCGATACTCTTTTCACGTTTGGTATGTGACTGCTATGCCTGTGGCCTAGTCCTATATACCACTTAGTGATTGTTATTTGAGTTGGGAGGATGAAAAGCGATGAAGTTATTCATTAATTTTGATCTTACCCCATTGATCTGAGTGCTTCCACTCCTATGATAAATGAGATGCGACCCGATTTCATATTATGTATAGCTTTGTGAACTCTGAATGAATCTTGATAGAGAAGGGAGATTGCAATCTATGAATATTCACAGATAAGATTTCTCAATTGAATCGTGCTAATGATCTTTCGTTCCAAGCCCTTGAGTAATCTAGCTTTCAAGTCTCGATAGAAGTATTGATGATAGTAGATGAGACATGGTTGATGGGTGAGAATGAGTGCTCCTGAATTGTGATAATGGAGTTGAGTTCCTATCTTTGAGTTGATGTCTCTTTTGAGCCTCTGTATACTTGAGTATGCAAATCCTTGATAGTATTCGTGCCTAATAATGATGTTGGAGATAAAATTTAAAATCTAGACATTATGTTCAAAGTCTATCCACGAGAATGAGTATTCAAGCAACAGAGTCTTTGAGTTCTTATGATATTCGTGCTTATTTTTCATAGAGAGGTAGTAGTTCGAGGTTTCTACAAAAGGGAAGATGATGAGTTCCTTCAGGTCCAAGCAGTAATGCTGATAGTAGTAGACTGAGGATGAGGGTAGATAAGGACTAGTGAGTGTATCCTTATTGTGATATATGTGTTAAACTTGTGTCATGTAGGGATAGAGATAGGAAGGAGGAGAGAGATAAAACCTTATGATAGACAGTAAATAGGTTAGAGTATGTTGGTGTGACTTTGAGTGAGAACTCATTGAATGGTGTAGGTAGAAGTGCTAAGTAGGCTTGAAAATTCTAAGATATAGTTGAAGTGGTTAGAGTGATAGGCTTGAATTCGTGGATGTTATTATGCGAGTAATGATGATAGACTAATGAAGACTTTATAATAAGGGTTTAGGGAAGAGTAGTGAAGTAGTGAAGAGGACTAATGAGCTTTTGATGAAACCCTACTAAAGTTTATAGTTGAGTATTGAGGATTAGCCTTGTAAGATATGATCATCTCATGAATGACACCTTGAGGTCTAGAAATAGGCTTGAAGGAGATGGGGAGATGGATAGATGGAAATTTGAGTAAGAGCTATAGGCTTAAGTTAAGGGAGTAGAGTGCCATGCAAGGGAGTGTAATTGAGATGAGGTGCTAAGCTTGAGAGTGGTATATAGAGTCTTAGGTATCGATGGTGCCATTCTCCATTAGAGTTGATAGCTTCCTTCTTAAGTCTGAAATGCTAGTTGTTAAGGTGTTCAAATGATTCGAACTGACTGAGTTACAATGTTCATTCGTGCTTGATGGTGAAAATGTCTAAGAGAACATATCTACTCTTGATCTTAACCGATTTGTTTATTTTGAGTGACTTGTGACTGTCCAAATTGGTTGATTGGGTATTGCAAGGAGTCTTGAACATTATTCGTGCCTAACGATGAGAATGTCAAAGCTAATTTCGTTATCTTTAACGAAATTGGTTGTCTTTTCTTGAGTCAATTGTCTAATTTTGAGTCCAAATAGAGTTGATTGTTGATTGAGATAATATCGAAAGATTGATTGATAGATGTGAATGTTAAGATGAATCCTAAGTCTATTTGTGCCTTGAAATCTAACTTTACTCATCATTCGAGGATGAATCATCCCAAGGGGAAGATGATGTAACACCCCGTAAAAATATCAAAATGCCCCTAAAATATATCATGCGCATAACGCGTTTTCCAAAGCTCGGATTGGAAATTTGAGACCGGATTTGCAATCATCGCAGAAAATCAAGTGGGAAAATGGTCTCGACCCGATTTTAGAGCAACCAGGTCGAAAAATAATTTTTGCTAATTAATTTTCAGACAATGTTGACGCACGCCCCATGCGCGACGCTCTAGGGACGTGCACCTTCACTTATATTTTTTTTCATTCTTTTGATGGAAATTGGAAAAAATCGATCGAAAATTGATTTACAAAAAAGTACACATAAAACGCATTTGATGAATGCATTTTATATGTATTCTTACTGGAAATATATGTTTCCAGTAATATATGTGCATGCCCCTGGCGCAACGCAGACATGGTATTATGAGATGAAAATTTATTTTTTTATTTTGGGAAGGGCATTTTGGTCCTTCCTGACCTATTCCTAGACCCTCAAACTTGTCTTAAAGAGTTTTTATTTTGATTAAGGGTTCAGAACCCATTATTTTCTAAGTTTCTACGGGTGTTCTGAGAGAGGAGAAGAAGAGAAAGCTTGAGGGTTTCCAGAGAGGTTTCAATTCCTTGAAGAAAAACTTAGTAATTCGTCATTCCAGGTATGTAAAGGCTACCCAAAACATGGAATCGTTCTTCCATGTGCCCCAATGTATAAATTAGATTGGTAGTTGATAGATGATAGGTTATGGGTTGAGATTTTTAAAGAATTTCTTGATATCTATTTTTAATTCTTATATATTATCTTAAATTGATGATCATCATATTTTAAATTACTGTTTACATGTATTATTCACTGATTATATATTCATTCTATATAATTTTCTTGTTAGAGACAACAATAATGAACTTAGGGTGATGTTTATAGCCTTGATTGTTTATGGATGTGTTGATTTTTTGGTCTGAGTCTTGAGATGAGTACTGTGAGAACTAAAGTAGATGAATTTAGTATTCTTGAGTTTAATGAGAACAAGATAGAGTTAAATGTAAGGATTTAAATTCCTGAGTTGATAGAATGATAGTTGAGAGAAGGACCCTGCCTTAGAGGGGGTTGACTGTATCACAATCTGACCTTGATAGACTTATGAGCTAACTGAGTTTTCTGGGAGGAGTATTATCACCAAAATGGGTAAGAGCAAGTCCCACTTGTTAACTACGTGGCAAGCGTAGCAGATGATTGGACCATGAGAACGGATGTTTCCTTTTGTCCCGCAGAGGACTTGACAGACTTCTTTGGGATCCCCGACAGACTCGTCCCCTAACCCGGCAAGGTACTGGATGGATGTGGCGAAAATATCTCTTTGTTGTATCACTACTGGATCATAGGTGGTGATTGTCGGTTATAGAAACTCTGAGATAGGTTTCCTTGTTGATAGTACTCTGACGTTGATGTGATTATATGATGTCTTGATAGATAGTGAGGTGATAGAACTCTATCCTTTACTCTGAGTGAGGATGAGTGATTGATGAGTTGATGTTAGATTTTTATATATTGTTTACTTTAGCCCATTTTACATACAGTACATTCCACATACTAACGCCCCTTTTGCATTGTATTGTTTTATGATGCAGATTCTATATACAGAGGACTTCAGCAGCCCAATCTTTGAGGTTCACGGATTCAAATAGAGACATGGTGAGACCTCCCTTGTTTTCGAGGGACATATTATCTTCTTTTCATTTATTCTAGATTTATTTTATTAGACTGTGGTAGCCATGGCCTGTCATGGTACCTTCTTAGAGGATAGTCATAGAGGCTTCATAGACATAAACAATTGATAGTTGATGTCGGAATTGACTATTTTCCCACTTCTCATTCCTATTGAGTTGCTTATTTCATATTCCTTATTGTAGTAATTGTGATAGCCTACTATTAGCGTATTACCTTCTTATATCTTCCGCTTATGAGTTGATTGAATGAATGCAATGAGACTAGGTGGTTCGCTTAGGGCTACAAATAATCTTCGAGTGTCAGTTACATCTAGGATACCCTCCCGGGCCGTGACAAAATGAGTCAACTTCCTTTTGATTAGGGATTTAAATAAGTTGAATTGGAACACCAAAACTCAATTCCAAGTGGCGACTCTGAAATAAAGAAATATAATCCCTTTTCGATAACGTCACTTTAATTGGAAAAACTCTATCTTTCACAAAAACCTATGCGGTGGGAAAAATAGAAGCATGACATCATCAATAGTTCAAGAACTCTAAATCGGACATTTTATCAAACACTTGGTGGATGTGCAATGCTAGTGTAAAACCGTGCAATGCTAGTGTAAAATCATGCAATTCAAGAGTAAAATCATGCAAGAAAACTTGAAGTAAATCAACCCACCAAGACTTGGTAATACCCTTATACAATGTACATTGACACCTTTCATCAAATCTCAAAATAAATACTATATTCATAGCTAAAAACATGCGTAAACATTTACACTTTTATGAAACCCCAACGTAGTTCTTAGTCAAATTCATAGTAAGTAATGCCCATAAGTAAATCAACTTAGAAACATGAAATTTATGTAAAAAAGAAGCTTGGGTACCATGGGTGAAAGGACCCAATTGTTGAAACCACATACCTCAACTTTGGAGAATCTCTCAGTGAAAGTTTGATTGAGAACTTGAAGCTTGAGTGAATTCCTTAAGATCTAGAATGAGTTTGGGACCCTTGATTTTGAGTGAAATATTAGTCTAATTATTTGAGAGAGTATTGGGGAATGTCTTCTATGATATGAAGGTGAAATATGACTAAGTATAAGTATTTTTACGCATTGGAAAACTTAGGCCCAAGACCCAAAAGCCTTGGACCGAACAACCAAAACTGGGCAAAAAAAATACATCTGCGCGCCTTGGCCACGTCACGTAGAGCTCACTGGAATTTGCATATTGAAAATTTCAAATTTTGAGATGGTTGCTCTAAAATCAGTTAATTTCCCACTCAATTTTTCCCCTTGATCATGAATATGAAGTCTGATTTTCTATATCACGTACACATTTTGAGATATATGGAAATTACGAATTCAGGCACATTTTCAGGCACTTTTTGGGTTTGTTTCAGATGACAAGGGCACATACACACATATATATATAAAAAGAAGTACATTAGAAAAAATGTCATAATAATATGTCTTAAATCCATGATGTATGAATGTCATAATACTTAAACATATTAGGGATGGACCTCGATCGATATATAAGACCAAGTGAGCTATTACATGAAATCCCAATCTTCAGTTTACACTAGAAAAAGAGTTATCTACTTGCTAAAGGTAGACCATACTCCTCTTTTACAGGAACAAAATCCATTTCAGAGAAATAACTTTACCTTATGAGAACACCACCCATTTCGAAAAGGATTTTACATGAATATAATCATCCATAAAGGGGCAAATCATCCATAAAGGGGCATAAATATGAACCCATCTTGGCACATAGTCATGAGAAGGAGACTTTACATAAAGACCCCTTGGGTCGAGGCCCCACCTCCAATCTCATTCAGTACTAAGTCATCATCCCACGAAAATACGTATACATATATATGCTTGAAGTAGAAACATAAGTCTTTTCAAATTATAATCATGCATACTTAGACTTGAAAGCCAAATCACATTTCATAATCATACATACTTGGGTTTAAAGGACATATCATACTTAAATCCATGATTAAATACATAGGAATAACTCATTCATACTTGAACATGATGGTGAATACTCACCCATAATTGCTTAAAACCATATCATAGACATTATGTTACCACATGTCATGTCATAATCATACTTGTCTTGAACTCATAGTCATAATCATAATTGAGTGATAGCCCACATCATAAATTCATGAAATACTTATTCATTCATGCATATGTCGTGTCAAATGATAGAATGGTATAGGTACTTGAGATTCCTAATCACAACACCACACTAGGATAAAATCATACTTAATCCAGAAAGAAATCAATAATTGAATCATACTTGAAATTTCCCATGCATATGTTCATAAATTAAAGGGACATCATCTTTCAATTCTTATAAAATCCATATAAATCAATATAGTAAGACTTAAATCATATTAAAAGCATCAATTGAAATCAGTCCGTAACTTAATTTCACCAATTTAAAGATAAATCAAAAGACTCACTTGTAAATCATACTTAGAAAATATGAATTTCATGAAATAGATTTTGGGGGCTCCATGACTAAAAGGATATCATAAATGGAACCATAAAGTACCTTCAAGAAAATAGGAAGATTAAGATGGATTAAACTTGAGATTGAAACCCTCTTGAATCCCTTGACTTGAATCTTCAAAGCTTGGATTGAATGGAGCTCATAAACTTTGAATTTTAGAGTTTTAAGTGTTGGAATTGAAAATGAGGTGTAATGAATGAATGAGGCTGATTTAGAGGTCATAGCATAGGCATAAAAGTCATAAAAGACCTTGGAAGTGAACCAAATTACCATTAAACCCTTAATGGAAATGGATCATAAATTTGAGTCGGACCCCTGCATGATGGGCTTCATGACTATAAAGTATGTTATGAAGGAGCCCCAAGATTCGAGATGGTGATATTTTGGAAGAAATTTGGCCAAGGATTCCTCCATGATCACCTTCATAGTCTGTGGTGCTCGTCACAAACCGTGAGGGTGCCCGTGGTGGCACCCTTAGGTAAAAACACGGGCAACCAAGCAAGGGTCTCCTCCCACGAGAACTTTCTTTGATAGTGTTGGGGTACATGAGTTGTGAAGAACTCAATGGAGGGCCACTTGGTCTTTCACACCTCAGAAAGCGAAGACAAGCAACAAAATAGCCAAGGGCCACTCCAAGGTCATCGCCACCACTCGTGGAACCCTCCATGGCTTGGGGAGGTGTCTTTAAATGGCACCTTGGTCAAGAATCATGGAAAAACAAATTTCGACCATCGTTGAAGTCCCCTAAAGCTCGGGTCTTTACATCATTTCCCCCTTGGGAACATTCATCTTCCAATGAATGGAAGCTTTACTTGAACATGAAACACCACAACATGAAAATACAACGCATGATTCAATATTTAAATCATAAAACCATCAAGGCTCGTGTTAAAACATCAGTTAAATCATTTTTATGCACTTGTATGCATGTTATGGCATGAAAACATAAGAATGAAGGAATTAGAACCATTTGAATAAGAAGAACCTAGTACCTTAGGCTTGAGTAGATTGGAATAGATAGGGATATCTCTTCATCATGTCTAATTCTGTCTTTCAGGTGGCACTCTCCAAATGTTCATTCCTTCAAAGCACTTTAAGTGAAGAAACATCCTTGTTATGAAGCATATTCACTTACTTCTCTAAGATTTCGACCGACACTTCTTCATAAGTCAAGTTCTCTTCAACCTTATCACCTTCCCAAAGGCACAATCGTATTAGGATCACCAATCAACTTCCTAAACACCAAACACATGGAAAACTAGGTGAATAGAACTCATATCCCAACGAAACTTCAATCTATAAGAGATATTGCGAATTCGCTCAATAATCTAATAAGGGCCTATATACTGGGGACTTAACTTGATGTTTTTACTAGAACACATCACACCTTCGCAGGTGAAACCTCCAAACATATCCAATACCGACAAGGAACTCAAGATCCCTCTTCCTAACATATGAATAGGACTTTTGGTGACTTTGAGAAATTTTAACCTTTCCCTAATAAATTTTGCCTTCTTCATAGCCTCCAACACTAAGTCTAGGTCAATCAATGCAATTTTGCCCATCTCAAACCATCCCATCAGGGATCTTCACCTTCTCTCATACAAAGCTTTAAACGGTGTCATCTCGATGCTAATATGATAACTATTGTTATAAACTCAAGAAGTGGTAGTTGATCATCCCATATTCCCTAGAATTCCAACACACAAGCCCTCAACATGGCCTCATAATTTTGAGTTGTGCTCTTGGCTTGTCCATTGATTTGAGGCTAGAAAGTGGTACTTAAACTTCACCCTTGTGCCAAATGATCTCCAAAAGTGAAAAGTAAATTGGATACCACAGTCCGATATAATATACATAGGCATACCATGTAATCTAACCAACTCCGGTATATATAACTTGACATAATTCTCGTATTGAAAGTAGTTTTCAATGATTCGAAGTGAGTTGATTTGTTTTTCATTCTGTCAACAATTACCCAAATAAAGTCAAATTGCTTGTGGGTACAGGCCAACCCAATCACAAAGTCCATGTTCACATCCTTCCATTTTTGAGTAGAAATCTCGATGTCTTAGGCCAAACCAGCGGTCCTTTGGTGTTCCACCTTCACTTGTTGATAATTAGGACACGCGATACAAACTTAGCTATGTCCTTTTTCATACCGTACCACCAATACACTTCCCTCACATCTCAATATATCTAAGTGGACCCTGGATGTATAGAATAATAAGAGTTATGAGCCTCTTTCAAAATCACTTTCATATGATCATCAATATTCGAAACACATAACTGGTCTTGGTACCGAAGTGCACTATCTCCCCCTAAGGAGAAAACATCTATCTTTTTTTTGGCAACCAACTTATTTAACTCAACCTAAGATGGGTCCAAGTCTTGCTTTGCCTTGACATCAACAATCACAATAGACTTATCCCCATTCTGAACCTGGATGTCACCATCATTAGAATCATCTAACCTAACACCCAATTTAGCCAACTGGTGAACATCCTTCGCCAATTCTTTCTTGTCCTCATCAACATAAGCTATGGTACCCATATATAGCCTACTAACTATATTATCTATAACATTCGCCTAACTGGGATGATATTGAACACTCATGTCATAATCCTTATGAAGCTCCAACCATCTCCTTTCCTCAAATTCAGGTCTCTTTGAGTGAACATATATTGCAAGCTCTTGTGATTGGTGAATGCATCAACATAAACCCCATATAGATAATGTCGTCAAATCTTCAAAGAAAACACCATAACCGCTAACTTAAGATCGTGAATCAAATAATTTTTTTATGCACCTTTAACTTTCTAGATGCATAAGCTATCGCCTTACCAAGTTGCATAACCACGCAACCCAAACCAATCCAAGAAGCATCACAATATAACACAAACCCATCCAAACCATTTGGTAATGTCAAAATAGGAGCCAATGTAAGCCGATCTTTCAAAGACTGAATTCTCTTCTCTCACTTATCTGACCAAAGAAACTTGGCCTTCTTTTGAGTCAAAATAGTCAATGGCGAAGCAATATATGAAAACCCTCAATAATTCTCTGTTGATAACCAGCTAACCCAAGAAAACTCTAAATATCTGAAGGGGTTAATGGTCTGGGCCAATTCTTCACAGCCTCAGTCTTCTTTGGATTACCTTTAATACCATCTCTGGACACCACATGACCAAGAAAGGCTACCTCACCCAGCCAAAACTCACATTTACTGAACTTGGAAAACCATTGCTTCTCTTTCAAAGTCTGAAGAACCAACCTCAAATGTTTCATATGCTCTTGTTCACTCTGAGAATAAATCAAAATATTATCAATGAAGACAACTACAAATGTATCAAGAAAGAGCTTGAATACCCAATTCATGAGAACCATAAACACTGTCGAAGCATTAGTCAAACCAAAGGACATCACCATGAACTCAATGTGTCAATATCTAAGCCGAAAAGTCGTCTCGAGAATATCACATTCCCTTACCCTCAACTGATAATATCCTAAATGGAGGTCAATCATTGAGAAATAAGTAGCTCCTTGGAATTGGTGAGACAAGTTATCAATCCTTGGTAACAAATATTTATTCTTGATGTTACCTTATTTAATTGTTGATAGTCAATACACATCTGAAGTGATCAATCCTTCTTTCTTACAAATAGCATAGGAGCACCCTAAGGTGATATACTTGGCCTAATAAAGCCTTTCTCTAACAAATCTTTCAACTGAACCATCAACTCCTTCAATTTAGTTAGAACCATAAAATAAGGATGAATGGGAATAGGTTGAGTATCAAGAAGAAAATCTATGCAAAGGTCTACTTTCCTTTCGACGGTAATAATGGGCAAATCTTTGGGAAAAATATTTGGAAACTCATTAACCACGGGAACTGACTCAAAAGTAGGAGACACGGACTCAACATCCCAAACCCTAACGATGTGATAGATACACCCTTTAGAAATCATTTTTTGGGCTTTGAAATAAGAGACAAACCAACCCTTAAAAGCAGAGTAACTACCCTCCCACTCAGGAACAGGGCTCATTTGGAAACTAAAACTTGACCTTTTGGGTTCTACAACATTAGAGGCATATGAGTCATGCAATCATTTCATTCCAAGAACAATATCAAAATTAAACATCTCAAGTTCTACAAGGTCACACAAAAGGACTTTATGCAAGACTGAAGCAAGACAACCCTGATAGACTCTTTGGGCAACTATAGACTCACCCATATGAGTATAGATAGAGAATGGCTCCCTCGATATTTTAGGACTCAAACCAAACTTAACAATCAAGTGAGGTTTCACAAAAGATAAATTTGCATCTGGATCAAGCAAAGCATATGCATCAAAATCAAAGACTTTTAATATATCGGTCACCACATCAAGAGTCTCCTTCACCTCTTGCCTAGCATACAAGGCTTTGTTGTTTCAAGGAACACCACTTTGTGGAGCCTTTGGGTGCCTTGATCACCCTGAGTCATGTGGCCTTGACCCTTCTTAGGAGCATTAGGACAATCATCAACTTTGTGCCCTGTCTTTCCACACCCAAAGCAAGCACCAACATCCCTCAAGCATCTACCAGGTGGTTCTTTCCACAACTTTCACACCTTGCTCACCTCTAACCTATGCCTTGGGAGGAGGCACTCTATCATTTTCAACTTTAAATTTGAGCCTTGGCCTTATTGGAAACGACCAATACCACCATCACTTCTAGAGTTTGTGAACTCACCATCATGACAGGCTTTCTTAGAATCATTTATTCTCCTCTCTTTCAGCTTCTCCCCTTCAATTTGTTTAGCATCAGTCATGAGCCTAGAAATGAATGTCTCCCAAATATGCATAGCGACAACATTCCTTCACAACCAAGTCAAAGATCCCAAAATAAATTTGTACATTCTTGCATAGGGGTCAGCCACTAGCATAGTATAGGAGAATACTTTGAAAGCTTTGTAAAGTTAAAGGTATACTCCCTCACCCTCATTCTACCCTACTTGAGGTTCATATATTCTATCAGTTTAGCTTCCCTAAGCTCAAGGGGTAAGAAACAATCAAGAAAAGCAAACTTGAACTCTTCCCAACCAACCTATCATCGTCTGCTCTATCAACCAACCATTGGGTGTACCATTCTTGGGTCACTCCCTTTAACTAGTAAGCAGCTAACTCAGCTCTATGTTCTGAAGTCACCCCACAACAGTCTAACACATTAGAAATCTCATCAATGAATTCTTGGGCATCCTCATCAGCTTTCTAACTATAGTAATCTGAATGGTACATCCAGGTGAAGTCTCTCACCCTAGCAATTGGAGTGTAGACGGGTGGAGGAGAAATTGCCTATGTAGCCTGATTGCTCACAACCTAAGTTAGCATGCACTACAAAAAAAAGGCATAAATTATGGGGTTTTAATAGTTGGAGTTAGCTACAATCCCCAAAATTCAATTAAATAAGAGGGGTTTTTGTAGCTGTCAAAAAATAAAGTTAAATAGTAGGGGTTTACAACCCCCGCCATTTGGGAAGAGAAAAATCTAAAAAATTAGCGGGGGTTTAAAACACCCGAAAATACAAGTTATTATTTTATTTTAAAATATAAAATATAACTTTATAATTTTATATTGTATATATTTTTATACTGCATTTTAATTACAATTGAAATTTACTAATTATACTGCACTGTACACACCTCTCTACTAATAAATGATGTGAACTTCAAATTATGCCTAATAATTGCAATTGAAACACTTTCCTAATCATATACATTACTAATTACTTTCCTAATTGAAACACTTTCCTAATTATACTCCACTGTACATACCTCTCTGTGTAATTTCACTCCTTTAATGGAACTTCTCCATGGTAACACCTCTCAATGGCGACAGTCAATCGTGAAAGATCTCCACTCACCGTCGTCGTGAAACTTCACTCACCGTCGTTGTAAAACTTCCTTAGTTCCGACGTCGTGAATTTTTTTTTAATTTCTGTCGCTTCTCCATCATTTCTTCACCACTTCTTCACCTTTGGAGCTACCTCACAAATCACAACTAAGTGAGCTTCAGCTATCTCACCAGATTCGGATTTGAAATAGACATTTAAGGTAATTTTTTTCACTTTTCTCACCTCTTTGGGTTTCTTCATCTCAATCTTCCAGATCCAAAAATTTGTACAAATTACTGGTTGTATTTACTAGGTAAGCTTATTTTTTTTTGCTATTTGTATAAATTCATGGAGGTAGAACTAGGTTAATTTGATTGTACTTTTGTGGATGAAAATTTTGAAATTGTCAAAGTTGAATAAGGAATTTTGTGTAAACAAATTCACGTATTAGAGAAATTACTTGGATGAGACGAGCTACAAGTAGTCTGAGATGATAAATTTGTGACTGATTGGACGAGTTCTAGAATATATCAGTTTTCATTGACATAGTATTCACATTTTCTACATCGAACTTTAATTTTGTGAAGTAGTTTAATTTGTTGATAATGTTGGAATATTGGATTTGTGTATCTTCACTGCTACACAAGTTACGTTTGCAGTTGCACTGTTTGATAAATATTTAATTCATATAGGACTTAGGAGTATATTCATCATGACAATAAAATGGACGAAAATAAAACATGATATCCCCCCTATAAATATTTAATTTGTGTTTTTCAGTAGAACATTGTATTAAAGATTCACATTTTTCATACAAGATTAGGCCCTTCCAATAGACTTAACAGGAGGCAGAGTAAACCCAGTGTTACATTGTTGTGAACCAATTTGGAAACGTTTGGGATCATAATCTGTATGTAAAAGTGAGAAGGAGAACTAACGGGTACTATTTATATTGATTCATAGCTGTGAACCTAAATTGTGCGGACTCTTCACTTTTCAATGCCGCACTCGTGTCGGATTCTCCGAAAATACACTATTTTTGGTGAATCCGACACGCACCCGCTGACACTTTTGAAGAGTCCGGGCAACATAGCTGTGAACTACACCCTTCGTTTTGGAGTTTACATTTATTGATTTTTTAAAATTATTTCCTCTCAATGCAGACCTTCTAGGGATTGTGCATTTCTCTAATACTGCTTAGAAACCGGAGATGATGGTACTCAACATCCATTTTCATTTTGTCGAAATGAGGATTTGGCTGTTGGTGTCTTACCTCATCATCAAAGACAAAAACCTGCTTCTAAGGTGATTCTTTCCTTGATCATATGTGGTACCATCACTGGCGAAGTTATACTTGTATGTCTGACCATCTTGATTGTCAAATCTTTTCTTGCAAAAAAGGCTTCTGCTAAAAGTAACTCAAATAGATTTATTTCAGAAGATGCATCATCTTCATACACCTCCAAGTTATTCACAGATCCAAGTAAGATTCCTCTCTTCTTTCGCGATGTTTGCCTATATTCTTTGTATTCTTGTACTTGATCTCTGCTTCCTAGATGCATCAAGGAAACTGAAGGTGAGGACTTTCATTTTATTCCCAAGTATAACTAACTTGATATCTTTATATTTCTTGTATAAGGATACATTACTCAAGCAATTAAACTAGGAGCACTTAATCTTCCATCTTATAGAATCTTCTCCCTAGATGAACTTGAGGCGGCTACCAATAACTTTGATACAACAAATTTTATGGGCGAAATTCCTAATGGCCAAGTATGACAGATGAGCTCCATTATTCTTTCCTGATATAGCATTGAGGTCTTTGGGTGTTATTCTGATGGTCATGCTAGTGACATAACTCACATGACAAATGTGGAAGTGAGGATTGAGACACAAGCCATCCCCAAGATGGGGCGGTCAGACCAACTATGTTGTATGGGGCGGAAGATTGGTCTGACCGGTTGGGATGGGGTGTTATTTGAGACAAATGTGGATGTGAGGACTGACAAATTTAGTACAAGATGCACGTTATTTGTCGTGGAAGTTTAGTTAATAATAGAGCTAAGAAATTTAGGGGCCCTTGATTTTGTGGACACTGATATGTTGCTGCTTAAGAGAATCTTATCTATTTGCTGGTATGGAATGCTTGTCAATCTAGTTCTGATGACTCAAAACAGCCTAATCATGAGATAGAGATTTGATATGGTCATGAAAATGATGT
Source organism: Solanum clarkiae (assembly GCA_011800125.2). Taxonomy (NCBI): domain Eukaryota; kingdom Viridiplantae; phylum Streptophyta; class Magnoliopsida; order Solanales; family Solanaceae; genus Solanum; species Solanum clarkiae. Next base: position 14,281 of record JAABOM020057854.1, read on the forward strand.
AAATTATGTGCAATTCAGGTTGATAGCTCCAGGATTTGGTTTGACAAGTCTGTTCAATTCAAGTGTGTTTCCATTCCTTGTATTCATGATCTTGTCTTGTGAGTGCAGTGGTTGTGTTGTTGCGTCCAGATTTTCCTCCACTGATGCATCAGAGGAAGACTGTGTCCCTAAGTTCAAAAACTCATGGTTGTCTCAGGAAATTAAAGGAACTAAAAGACAAAGTGGGGAAGAGAGATTTTTCTTTCGTGATGTTACCTACTGTTGGATTATAATGAAACAGATTTGAAGAAGAAAAACAACACAGCTTTTCAGATATGAAGTTCTTGTTTATTAGAATAATG
>JAABOM020057855.1:0-14621 GCA_011800125.2 Solanum clarkiae
TAAAAATAAAATAAGAAAAAAGAAAATTATATATATATATATATAGTCACGCCCCGGGAGGGTACACTAGACGTAATCGGCACTCAGAGACTATTGCTAGTCCCTAAGCGAATCACATGGCCTCATCACATTCATTCAATCAATAAACTCAAAACAATCAATGGAAGACTAAAGAAATTAATGGACACATCTCATCTAGTCTCAAAAATAATATTGTAAATAAAAATGGTAGTAGAAAGAAACTAGCTCACAAGTCTCAACATCAACATTTAACTCTAGTCTATGAAGCCTCACTATCAGGTGGTGCCAGTAATAGACCTATGGCTACCTCAATCAAAATAAGATAATAATGTCTAACTCTAAAGCAAGATGAAATAAAATAATGGATCCTCCGAAGTAGGGAAGACTCACCAATCCGCTGAACGTCCAAAGATCCTCAATGATGCATCTGCTGATGATCTCTATCCCGTGTATGTACATTGTAAAATGATGCAGTGCCAGAGTGGCATCAGCACGTGGACTGTACGGTATGAAAATAGTTGAATGAAACCGGAACAGGTAGAACAATATAGAAACAACAATCAACTCAATATAGAAATCAATCTATACGTCAAATGTCTATCTAAAGCAAGAATAAAAAGTAGACAAGTAACCCATCAACCCATCAACTCATCAATCAAATCAGACTCATCTCAGAAAGACTCATCTCAATTCATCTCATCTCATCTCAACTCAGAGTACTCAAGGTGGGAACTTTTTGCGAGTTTCTCTTATCCGATAACAATCACTTATGAGCTAGTGACTGTACAACAATCCCGCTGATATTGCCACAGGCATTCCATACTTGCCAGGTAGGGAACGAATTGAATCCACTAGGGACCCCAACAATTAAAACTAGTCCTCTATTATTTTAAGGACTCTATTAAGAGAGGACCTCAATATAATGTGGTATGATGGTCCTAATCCTCACCTACGTTTGGCTACGTAGTTTGGCGAGTGCGATTGGACTAGCTCTTACTCTTTTGGTGCTCAATACTCTTCCCATGACATCAATGCTCATAAAACAATCAATCCGATCAATACGATCACATCATCTCAAATCATCTCATTTCAAATCAGCCTCGTAGAGGCAATCATCATTCAATCAGTCTCATAGAGACTCTCATCATCCCATCAGTCAACATCTAAATCAATAGCTCAAGGCTTTGAACAATCATTAAGGAACAATTGAATAGATAAATCACTAGAGTTCATTTATGGAGACTCAAGGAACTATCATATTCTATCAACTCATCATCATTCTCATATCACAATTACAATCACAATCGGCATCATCAATCGAGGCTCTAGACTCAATCTCTATCTTCTTTCATGCATGCTTTTAAGATTTATCATATTGTGTTTATGCAATATCTCATGTAAAGTATTCAATTCAAGAAAACCAGTTTATGATGATCATCACATATGAAAATAGATGTAAAAATTATGAATTTTTCAAGAAAATAATCAAGAATCATGTATGTAGACTTAAGAACTTTCAACTCCCATCTAAGACCATCTATGGGGCACATGAGAGAACAATCTCATATTTTTAGTTTAGCCTTACATACCTGGGATGAAGCTTTAATAATCAATCTTCAAGAATCCTCTTTGAATTTCGCCCAATCAAGCTTCTCTGTTCTCTTCTCTCAAGCCCTAATCTTTCAAGTGTTTAGAAAAGGACTTAGAATGGGGTTTAAGACCCTATTTATGCCTCAAAACAACCTAAGTTGATCATGTTTTGAGTTTAGGAGGGATTGGAAATTGACCAGAATGCCCCTCAAGTTAAAAGAAAAAATTTCAACTTCGGAATGCCCAGTCCACGACGTGAACTGGCACGCACTAGTGTATTTTTTGACTGAAAACCCAAAACGTGTTGAAAAAACTATTTTTCTATGAAAATACAAATAAAATCACATTCATAAAATTCGTTTTATGTGTAATTTTTTGTAAATCATTTTTTGATCGATTTTTCCAACTCCTGTCAAAAAATTTAAAAAAAGAATATAAGTGTAGTCCATGTCCCTGGCGCATCGCGCCTTGGGCGCGCAGCAACATTGTTTTGGAATTAATTATGAAAAATTACCTTTTGACTCAGTCACTCTAAAATTCAACCAAGACCATTTTCCCACTCAATATTTCATGTTGATCATAAATCCGGTCTCGAATTTTCTGTCAGAGCTTGAGAAGACGCATTATGTGCATAATTCCATTTTAGGGGTATTTTGATAATTTTATCGGGTGTTATATCATCTCCCCCTTGGAATCATTCGTCCTCGAATGATGAGTAAAGATGGATATCAAGACACGAATAGACTCAAAACTCATCTCAACATTCACATCTATCAATCAATCTTTCGACTCCTCATCACTATCAACAATCTCTATTTAGACTCAAGAATAGACAATAACCTCAAGAAAATAATTGAGGGTGAGGAAATCACCTTCAACATTCTCATCATTAGGCATTAATAATGATCCAGACTCCTTTCAATACTCAATTAACCAATCTGGACAGTCGCAAGTCAGTCAGAATAGACAAATCATTTCAGATCAAGAGTAGAGATACTCTTTTAGACATTTTCACCATCAAGCATGAATGGAACGTTGAACTCAATCAATTCGAATCGTTACTTCGACAATCATTCCTTCGAACACAAGAAGGAAACCATCAACTCTAATTGAGAATGGGACCATCGATACATAAGACTCTATGTACAACTCTCAAGCGTAGCACCTCATCTCAATTGTGCTCCTTTTCATGACACTCTATTCTATCAACTTAAGCTTATAGCTCCTATTCAACTCTCTACCTATCCACATCCTCTTATTTCATTCAAGCCTACTTCTGAGCCTCAAGGTGATATCCTTAAGACGATTATATTTATATAAAGCTAATCCTCAATGCTTAGCTCCATATTTCCACAGGAACTTTCATTAAAAGATCACTAGTCCTCTTCACTACTTCACTATCATGAAGTCTTCAGTAATCTGTCATCAATACTCACATAATAATAACCACGCATTCAAGCCCCACTCTAACTAATTCAACTCTGTCTTAGAATTTTCAAATAACACTTCTACCTCCACCATTCAATGAGCTCCCACTCAAAGACACACCAACATAATCTTACCTATCTATTGCATGTAACAAAGTCTCAGCTCTCTCCTCCGCCCTATCTCTACCCCTACATGATACAAGTACAACACCAATGTCACAATAAGGATATATTCACTCCTCACTCTCTCTCATCAACTATCACTTCTCTATTCTCATCGACATTTCTAGCAAGACATGGGAAGTCGGGGTCACTCAAAGAACTTGGAAAGATAATCATTAGCATGATTCAATCGAGAAATCTTATTTGAGAACATTCATAATGAAGTACAATCTCTCTTATCTATCAAAACTCATTATGAGTTCATAGAACTATATGCAGTGTAAAACTCAGGGCGCATTTCATTCAACATAGGGGTGGAAAAAAACTTAGATCCATGGGGTCAGATCAAAGTTAATCAATGAATTCATCACTTTTCATCCTCACCATTCAATATGAATAATAATCAGCAAGTGGTATAGGGACTAGGCCATGGGCATGGCAGCCGTATACCAGATGGAAATAAAGTATCATCTTCACTGAAGTATAAGGAATATACGAGATGGCAAAAACTGATGCCCATCCAAATCAACCTATCACCATCGAACACTCAAGATCTACTTCGATATATCACATCACCATCTCCCCCTTAGCTCAAGGGTCATCTCTCAAGTTTTGTGAATCAATTCTCTCTACTAGGCTATAAGCATATACCTCCCCATGATCGAGGAATCTCTACTCACAAGAATAGGTGTCTTAAACTTTTCTATCATACTATAGTCGCATAAATAAATTAGCCACTAAGACTTTCTTCAAAGATACCACTCTTAGCTTCCTCCTGTCTCTTCGGAAATCTCTCTATATTTGTTGATCTTAATAGCGTGCATAACTACTTCCCACAACTCTTACAATCTAACCTCTTCTTTTGCTTGCTAATGCTCAACTTCTGTGCTCTCATAAACTCATTTGTATAAGACTTAAATTATAATGGAAAGATTCATCATCATCTATCCGTATGCCCCAATCAACTTAGTTGCTCGGGATGACAAGGAATGTTTACATCAGCCTACTCGACTTTGACAACTCAAATATACTATCTATTAATGAATAAGCTAATGATTTAGTATTTTTATTATATTTTATTTTGATCTAGCATTTAAAATTTTCTATATTTTTGTTATTCTAAAAATATTTAATTTATATTTTATTATTATATTTTTTTTAAAAATCAAAAGTAAAATAGAAAAAATAATATAGATAGGAAAATAATCACCGATATTCTTGCATGTTCTTCCCCTCATTCCCCATTCCTATAAATCAAGTAAACATTACACACACAAAATATTCAGAACACACATATATGACATAAGTATTCAGAAGGCACAACACACAAAATGTTAAGAGAGAAACAAAAAGAGAAGAGAGTTATCCTTCGATGCAATTTTGAGTGAGTTATAAAAAATCATCAATGTTAATTTTCATCTTACCTTCTTTCATATTCTTTAATTTTTTTATTAAATATTTATTCATGCATATTCAATGTTCATACTATAGTTTAATTATAGCCTTTTTTCTGTTTGATTGATTCGTTTTCTTCGTAATAAGGTCCATTTTTAGCATTCTATCACTATGTTGCATTCGTCATATTCACATTTAATAATATAATTATTATTTCTTGATATATTCACTTGGGAATTTGAGATATTGTATTGTTTATATCTCCGAGATGTTGAAATATTTGATGAATAGTATGTATACATAAATATTGATAAATATTTTGGTGCATATTGAGTTTATTTGACATAAACTCTAATGCAAAATGTAGGTACAAGAAGAACCATGTTGAGGCGGTTATTTATGACGGAAAATTGGTGAAGCAGTGGAACAAGTAACGACAGGCAAGTTTGAATAATTTTTTTCAGAAAAAAGTATTTATTTTTAGAATTTTTCTTTTAAGTAGTTTTTTCAAAAGTGTACTATATTTATATTTTCACAGTAAAATGTACATCATTTGGCATTTCAAATATTTAAAAGTTTAAGTATTATCACTCAACACAATGAACCTATTCTATTTCTCTTTTTCATATATCTTTGTAATTATTTTTTAAAAAAATAAAGAGATAATATAAGTACTTTTGTTTTTATAAAATTAGGCAACCTTAAAATTTGATGAGTATATGAATTTATTTGTTAGACTGAAATTTTTTACATGAAATTTAATGCAGAAAAAGCACTTAAATTCTCATAAGTTGCTATTAAAAGAGTATTCAAATTATAAATTTATAATTGATTCCAATCCTATTCAAGATGAAGGATGATTTTTGAAATGAAAATGCTTTGTCAGTGAATTATTAGTATTAGTAATAGTATTTTATTGAGTTAAAGTTAACTACTTTATAATTTTGATTTTTTAATTTTAATTTCAACTATAGATTGTGTCACGCTCTGGGAGGGTACCCTAAACGTAACTGACACGCAGAGACTATTGCTAGTCCCCAAGCAAACCACCTGCCCTCATTACATTCGTCCCATCAACCGATCAGTGGAAGACATCATAGAATGACAAATAACAGTCAGTAGGCTACTCTACCTCATCACATCTACGTCAGAAATAAAGGCCACGGGCCACAAGACTAATCATTAACTTCCATCACATGAAATAATTTTAAAGAAACTCGGTTTTAAAAAACAAAGAAAGGGAAAAAGGACCCCAACATCAACCCATCATCTCTCTGTGTCTATGAAGCCTTTATGTCTATGATCTAGGGAGGTACCATGACAGGCCATGACTACCACAACTCAAAAAATAACTCGAACATGCGAAAGAAAGAAACATCCTCCGAGTGCAGTGGAGGACTCACCATTCTCTGGAATCCGGGAACTCTGAAATTTGACGATTCACCTGTTGAAGTCCTCTATCTACTGAATCTGCATCTTGAAACAATGCAACACCAAATAGCATTAGTATGTGGAATGTACTGCACGTAAATCGGGTTAAAAGTAAATAGTGTAGACAACATAATATGGAGCTACATCAACTCATCAGGTACTTATTTCATCTCAGAATAAGGAATGGATACTATCACATCAACATAAATCAAGACTCATACCGTCACATCAACATCAGAGTACTATCTATATGGAACCTATCTGGGAGTTCCTCTAACTGACAACCATCACCTATGAGTTGATGATGATACAACAAAGAGATGTCGTTGTCATATCCGTCCAATACCATGTCGGGGTGGAGGACGAGTCTATCAGTGGATCCATAAATCTATCAAGTCCTCTTTTGGGACTGAGGAAACATCCGTTTTCACGGTCCAATCCTCTCTTACCCTGGCCACATAGTTAATAAGTACGAGTGAGACTCACTCTTACTCATTTCGGTGCTTAATACTCCTCCCATGAATCGACATGCTCATAAGTCCATCAACCATCAAAATTATTTTTTACCATCATTGTCTTCCAGACAGGGACATCCACTCATCTCGTTATCTATCCACTCGAGAAATTAGAAAAGTTCTTCTAAGATCAAACTCAACCTCTTCAAGACTCTAAGGTTATCATTCTCAATCAATCTCATCAACAATATCACCAATACACTCAACCCATGACTCAAACTACATCACAAACACCAGTATACTATTGAGGCTCAAGACACCAACCCCTAAATTCATTATTATAGTCTTTAACAAGGAACCATGTAGAATTTCATGTGATAGTTCAAGAAGGCTATTTAAATTGTAAATTAAGTTGATGATGATCATCAATTCAATAAAATATTTATATTATGATAATAATCTAAGTAAAACATTCAAGGAATTCATAGACATAACCCATCATCTTCAACTATCAACCTATCACAGTCAATGGGGCACATGGGAGAACAATCTCATGCTTTGGGTAGCCTTACATATTTGGAATGAAGATTATCTTAATCTTCTTCAAGAGCTTGACCCACAACCTTGAAATCCCCAAGCTTTTCTTCTCTTCTCTCTCAAATGGGTTTTGAAACCCTTAATACGAATAAAATAAGCCTTAAATACTTTTTTTTGACTTAGGATACGGTGGCGAATGGCCAAAATCCCTTCCCATAATAAAACAAATAATTTTCACGAATTTTGCACTGGTCTGGGATGCGCCAGGGGTGTGGACCAGTATATTTTTCCCAAAAATTCTTCCCAACGAATTTTAACCTTCTCGTCAAAAATTTTGAAAAAATATAAGTGTCAGTCCTCGTTCCGTCCACGTTCCGTCCGCGTCGTGCTAGGGGCGCAGACTGACACTATTTTCCAATTAATTAGCGAAAATTATTTTTTGACTCGGTTGCTCTAAAATTGGGTCGAGGCCATTTTTTCACTCAATTTTTCGTGCTAATTGCAAATCTGGCCTTAGATTTCTCATCGAAGCTTGGGAAAATGTGTTACACACATGTTCCACTCTAGGGGCATTTCGATAATTTTGCAAGGTGTTACATTATCTCCCCCTAGATCATTTGTCCTTGAGTGACAAGTAAAGGTAGGATTAAGGCACGAGTAGACTCCGGACTCAACTCAATACTCGCTCAAGAAATCTCGAACTTTTGACTACCCATCAGCTTCTATACTTAGCCTCAAAATAGAATAAACACATTAACTTAAGAGTGGAACTTCAATTAACTTGAGGATAGGGACATTACATTTGACATCATCATCATCATGTGGCACGAATTGGTGTGTATTTGATCTTCATAGCTTCCTCATCTTCCCATGTAGTTTCCTCAATGAATTGATTCCTCCATAGAACTTTAACACATTCTATCTCTTTATTCCTCAGCTTACGAACTTGACGATAGAGGATTTGGATCGGAATCTCCTCATAGGACAGGTCATCCTTCACTCATGTACTCTCAATAGGGACCACCAAAGTGGAATCTTCTAAACATTTCTTCAGCATTGACATGTGGAAAGATGGATGGATCCCATCTAACTCGGAAGGCAATTCTAACTCATAGGAGACCTTCCCAATCCTCCCCACAATTTGGTAGGGTCCGATGTAGTGCGGGCATAACTTTCCTTACTTCCCAAACCTCATAACTCCCTTCATAGGTGATACTTTCAAGTATAACCAATCATCTACCTTGAATTCCAAGTCCCTTCATCTCACATCAGTGTAGGACTTTTGGAGACTTTGTATAATTTTTAACCTCTCTCTACTAACCTTTACCTTTTCCATGGATATGGGAAAGTTCGAGTCCGATCAGCTCAGCTTCACCAACTTCAAACCACCCAATCGGTGATCTACATCTTTTCCCATACAAAGCTTCATAAGGGGCCATTTAGATACTTGCATGGTAACTATTATTATATGCAAACTCAATCTATGGCAGATGGTCATCCCAATTCCCCTTGAAGTCAAGGACACAAGCTCTCAATATATCCTTCAAGATCTGAATGGTGCGCTCTGCCTGGCCATTTGTCTGAGGGTGGAAGGTGTACTCAGGTTTACTTGGTACCCAATCCTTTCTGAAAAGATCTCTAAAATTGGGAGGTGAATTAAGTCCCTCGATCTGAGATGATAGAAAAGGGAACTGCATACAACCTCACAATCTCAAGAATATATAACTTAGCATACTCCCCTATGGTGTTAGTTGTCTTGAGTGTAAAAATGTGAGTTGCGTTAGTCATCCTATCCATGATCACCCATATTGAATCATGCTTCTTTCAGGACCTTGGTAAATCGGTAACGAAATTCATGTTGATCATCTCCCATTTCCACTTAGGAATTTCAAAGTTCTAAGCTAATCCACACAATCTTTGGTGTTCAACTTTGACCTGTTGATAATTGGGAACTTAGAGACAAATTCAGCAATATCTTTTTTCATTCCGTTCCATAATAGACTTCTCTCAAGTCATGGTACATCTTGGTGGAGCCAGGATGAATAGAATATCTGGAGTTGTGAGCTTCTGCCATGATTCTTTCTCGTACACCATCAATATTGGGCACACACAATCTACCCTGGTACCTCAACACCCCATCTTCCCCTTTGGAGAAAACCATCACTTTTTTCTTGTGGATAGCCTCTTTCAATTGGAACAAGACAGGATCTTGGTCTTTCTTTTCTTTTACCTCTGACACTAAAGATGAAGCAGACCCATTCTGAACATTGACCCCGCCTTCATTGTTTTCTTCAAGTTATACTCCCAATCGAGCAAATCTGTGTACTTCCTTAGCCAATTTTTTTTTCATTTCCTCTAGTGGGTAGTGTTGCCCATGGACAACCTGCTAAGAGCATCAGCAACAATATTATCCTTACCTGGGTGGTTGAGGATGATTATGTCATAATCCTTGAGCAACTCCAACCATCTTCTCTAGCGCAGGTTGAGCTCTTTCTGGCTGAAAACATATTGCATGCTCTTATGGTCAGTAAACATGTCCATATGCACTCTATACAAGTAGTGGCGCCAGATCTGAAGTGCAAACACCACTCCTGCCAACTTGACATCATGAGTTTAATAATTCTTCTCACGAATCTTAAGTTGTTTGCAAGCGTAAGCTATCACCATTTCTCTCTGCATTAGTACACCACCCAATCCAACTCTAGATGCATCACAATATATTACAAAGTCTTTCGCTCCATCAGTCAAAGTCAACACTGGCTTTGTAGTCAATCTAGTCTTCAACTCCCGAAAACTCCTCTCACATTCGTCGTACCACTACAACTTGAAATTTTTCTAAGTTAGTTTGGTCAATGGTGCAGGCAAGGAGGAAAACCCTCAACAAATCTACGGTAGTAGCCTGCCAACCCTAAGAAACTTCTTATGTCCATTGGAGAGGTTGGTCTAGACCAGCTCTTAATCACTTCAATCTTCTGGGCATCCACTCTAATACCATCACCCGAGACAACATGACCTAGGAAGGCCATTGACTTGAGCCAGAACTCACACTTCAAAAACTTTGCATACAATTCATAGTCTTTGAGAGTTTGCAACACCACTTTAAGATGGTTGGTATGCTCCTCTTCATCTTTAGAATACACCAGGATGTCATCAATAAATGCAATTATGAACATGTTAAGATACTATCTGAATACTCTATTCATCAAATCCATGAAAGTTGCAAGTGCACTAGTCAACCCATGACCAAGAACTCGAAATGGCCATACATTTTCCTAAAGGTTGTCTTTGGAATATCAGTTTCCCTTACCTTCAGCTAATGGTAACCCGATTTGAGGTCTATCTTGGAGAAGCAAGTGGCACCCTGAAGTTGGTCAAATAGATCATCTATCCTGGGAAGAGGATACATATTTTTTATTGTGACCTTGTTCAGTTGCCGGTAGTCTATGCACATTCTGAGAGACTCATCTTTCTTAAGCATGAATAGGACAAGAGCACCCCAAGGAAAGATACTAGGCCTTAACCTTTCTCTAGCAAGTCTTTCAATTGTTCTTTCAATTCTTTAAACTCAGCGGGGGCCATTCTATAAGGTGGAATTGAAATGGGCTGGGTATTGGGGAGAATATCAATCCCAAATTCAATCTCCCTATCAGGAGGGACTCTGGGCAGATCCTCAGGAAACACTTTAGGGAACTCATTTACAATCGAGACTTACTCTAAAGTAGAGGACTCAACATTATCAGACTTAACTCACACAAGGTGATAAATACAACCTTTGGAGATCAACTTTCTAGCCCTAAGATAGAGATAAACTTGCCCTTAGGTGCAACAGAACTTTCTTTCCACTCTAGAACTGGTTCATTGGGAAATTGAAACTTAACAATCTGGGTTCTACAATCAATACAGGCATAAAAGGCATGAATCCAATCCATGCCAAGGATCACATCAAAATCCACCATCTCCAACTCTACCAAGTCAGCTAAGGTATCCTCTATGATATATAGATACAACACAATCTCTATAGACTCTCTCAGCTAGAATAGACTCACCAGTAGGAGTGGAAATAGAAAGACTCCAGCAAAAACTCTAGAAGAATATCAAACCGACTAGCCACATAGGGAGTCACAAAATATAAAGTGGCACCCCCGCCAAGCAATGCATAACAATGAAAAGTAAAGACTCAAAGCATACCCATCACAACATCTGGTGCTACCTCCTGATCTTGGTGATTACCCATTGCATACGGACGATTTTTCCGCCTCTTGTACTTATAATTGTACCCCTCCGATGGCTGCCAGTTGGGGGTACTGCGGAGGACTATGCTCTATTGCTTCTTTCACTTCGTCTCCTCATTAGGCACTCATACTAAAAGTTACCAGTCTGCCCACAAGAGTAACAAACATCCTTGCCCACACAGCACTCACCCAAATGAAGTTTACTACACTTGTCACAAAGTGGTTGTCCCTTTTTACCTTGGGTCACACTAGCTTGAGATTGAGAACCCTGGGCTCTGAAATTCTGGTAACCATAAGACTTCTGGTTCTGATCATACTTGTTTTGTAGGACTGGCGCACTAGCTGCAGAGGGTGCATAATGAGAAGACCTCTTCTGAAAGTAAGACTTGTCACCCTTATTCTGTCTCTGCTGATTAGGCTCATGTCCTGTTGATTTGGCCTTCTTGCTCAGATGCTCTTCCCTATCTCTCTTCTTATCTTCCTCTATTTGTTGGGCATATAGCATAACCCTGTAGATGTCCATGCCTAGGATCAACAAGGCTGCTTTGCACTTCTTCTGCATATGCCTGCCCAAGCCAGACACAAACTTCCTCATCCTCGCCCTAATGTCTTGGACCATCTCTGGAGCATATCTAGACAACTTAATAAACACAAGACTGTACTCCTTAACAATCATCCCTTCTTGCTTTAAGTTCACGAACTCATCAACCTTCGCCTCCTTTAACTCTTGGGGAAAGAAGTTGTCAAGGAAAGCAACGTCAAACTCCTCCCACTCTGCAGGCTACACACCACATCCTCACCTAAATTGTCCTCCTATTGGTTGTACTAGACATTTGCAATATCTTTCATCTGGTAAGAGGAAAGCTCAATTCCTTCAATCTCATTAGCATGCATGCCCCTCAAGGCCTTCCACATCTCATCGATGAAGTTCTATGTGTCCTCCTCAACCTTTGATTCCGTATACACTGGCAAGTTTATCCTCAAGAAAACTCTGAGCCTAGTTACAGTTGTGGGCTCTTGGGAACTGGAACTTGGTGCTTGAGAACCTCGGCTATTTCCCTGGGAGGCCACTAGGTGGGTAAGCATAGTAATGGCTCCCCTAAACTCTGCCTCTAAGGTGGGGTTGGTTACGGTTGTGTAGGGGGCGCCTATGGGACCTCAGCAGCCCTAGCAGGCCGACCCCGTCTCCTTGTCTTCGTCTAAGCAGTGACCTCTGGTTGGGAGTTCTCAGCGATTGGGGCTGAGGCATCTCTTTGAGCAGTAGTTTGATTTGGAGTCATATTCTACAAACATTCTGCAACCACCTGGCCTCATTACATTCATCTCATCAATCGATCAGCAGAAGATATCGGAAAATGACAAATAACTATCAATGATCTACTCTACCTCATTAGATCTATGTCAGAAATAAAGGCCATGGGCCATAATACTGATCACTAATGTCCATCACGTGAACTAAGTTTAAAGGAACTTGGTTTAAAAAAAGAAAGGGAAAGAGGACCCCAACATCAACCCATCATCACTCTATGTCTATGAAGCCTATATGTTTGTGATCTAGGGAGGTATCATGACAGGCTACGGCTACCACAACTCAAAAAATAACTCAAACATGTGAAAGCAAAAAACATCCTCCGAATGCAGGGGAGGACTCACCACTCTCTGGAATCGGGGAACTCTAAACCTCCACGATTCTCCTGCTGAAGTCCTCTATCTACTAAATCTGCATCATCAAATGATGCAGTGCCAAATGGCGTCAGTACGTAGAATGTACTGTATGTAAAACAGGGTAAAAGTAAACAGTATAGACAGCATAACATAGAGCTACGTCAACTCACCAGGTACTTATTTCATGTCAGAATAAGGAATGGACACTATCATATCAACATCAATCAAGATGTATACCATCACATCAACATCAATCAAGACTCATCTGAGTATTATCAACATGGAACCTATCTGGGAGTTTCTCTAACCGACAACTATCACCTATGAGCCGGTGATGATATAATGAAGAGATATCATTACCACATACGTCCAATACCTTGCTGGGGTAGAGGACGAGTCTATTGGTGGATCCATAAATCTATCAAGTCCTCTTTTGGGACTGAGGAAACATCTGTTTTCATGATTCAATCCTCTCCTACAGTGGCCACGTAGTTAATGAGTACGAGTGGGACTCACTCTTATTCATTTCGATGCTCAATGCTTCTTCCATGACTTGAAATACTCATAAGTCCATCAACCATCAAAATTATTTTTTTACCATCATTGTCTTCCAGACAGGGACATCCACTCATCTCGTTATCTATCCACTCGAGAAATTAGAAAAGTTCTTCTAAGATCAAACTCAACCTCTTCAAGACTCTAAGGTTATCATTCTCAATCAATCTGATCAACAATATCAACAATACACTCAACCCATGACTCAAACCACATCACAAACACCAACATATCGTCGAGGCCCTAGACATCAACCCCTAAATTCATTACTATAGTCTTTAACAAGGAATCATGTAGAGTTTCAGGTAATAGTTCAAGAAAGCTTTTTAAACTGTAAATTAAGTTTATGATGATCATCAATTCAAGAAAATATTTATATTATAATAATAATCCTAAGTAAAACATTCAAGGAATTCACAGACAGAACCCATCATCTTCAACTATCAACTTATCACAATCAATGGAGCACATGAGAGAAAAATCGCATGCTTTGGGTAGCCTTACATACTTGAAATGAAGATTATTTTAATTTTTTTCAAGAGCTTGACCCACAACCTTGAAATCCCGAAGCTTTTCTTGTCTTCTCTCTCAAGAATTCTTTACATAGGAGTTAGGTAAAATGGGTTTTAAAACCCTTAATACGAATAAAATAATCCTTAAACACGTTTTTGAGGCTTAGGATAGGGTGGGGAATGACCAAAGCCCCTTCCCGTAATAAAAGAAATAATTTTCATAAAATTTGCACTGGTCCACAACACGCCAGGGGCGCGGACTAGTGTATTTTTTCCAAAAATTCTTCCGAACGAATTTTAACCTTCTCGTCGAGAACTTTGAATAAAAATAAGTGTTAGTCCGCATTCTATCCGCATTGCGCCAGGGGCGCGGACTGGCACTGGTTTTCAATTAATTAGCAAAAATTATTTATCGACTCAGTTGATCGCAAATCCAGTCTCAGATTATCATCGGAGCTTGGGAAGACGCGTTACGCGCACGATTACACCCTAGGGGAATTTCGATAATTTTGCACAGTGTTACAACAACCAAGCAAGTATCTTGCTACTTCAAACAACTAGGAGTAGAGTAATATCTATGTTGTGCTCCCTTTTGACCTCAGACCTTCATATTAGAAAGCATAATAAGTATATTTTAAT
>JAABOM020057856.1:0-14617 GCA_011800125.2 Solanum clarkiae
GCGTACATCCGACCTCCCCTTACCCCGCAATGGGCGGGAGCCTTTGAGGCATTGGGGTAATGTTGTTGTTGTTGTATGGGCAACTATGGAGTCCTATCTACAGGTGTAAATGCCTTAACATATTCCATACTATGCGAGTTATAGCATGGAATATAGTGTACTACCCCATAAAAAAGGATCCAATATGCTTGCTAAGGCATAATGGCATATACTAGATGGATCCACTAGCTAAGCTAAGTGAAGGCTCTACAACAACAACATACTCAGTGAACTCTCACAAGTGGGGTCTGGGGAGGGTAAAATGTACGCAGACGTTACCACTACCTCATAGAGATAGAGAGGCTATTTCCTGAAGTCAAGCCTCTACTAAAAAGTGAAATAGGTAAAGTCATGCCTCAAACTAACAGGTAGCTATTGAGAAGTCATGCCTTAACTGACGGAGACCCTCCCTATCCTACAGTGGCATGTAGTTTTAGGACAAAAGAATTGGTGCTGAAGGTCTCATGCTTCTATTAACGGGTGAGCTTTCATCCTAGGTCCACTCGATGCTAGGTAAACTCTTAACAAGAATAAACATGCATAATCATAATCATGATCTTGGAAACGATAAGAATCTTGTAATACCGAATCATACATTAAACTCATAATGACAGAGTAGCTTCTTAAATCATGCTTTTGTAACACAGACATAAGGATAACAACAACAACAACATACCCAGTGGAATCCCACAAGTGGGGTCTGAGGAGGGTAAAATGTATGCAAACCTTACCTCTACCTCATAGAGATAGAGAGGTTGTTTCCGAAAAACCCTCATCTAAAAGAATCAAGCCCCATATGTATAAAGTATTAAATATGGAAAAAGGGGAAAAAGGAACATAAAGTAAAGCAGAGGATTACTAATAATGTAAAGCGAGTGATAATATGTAAATACGATAAAAGTAAATATATGACGAATAATGACAACATAGGATGTAAAGGCATCATTACTCATACTAACCTACTATATCACAAAGTCATATCGACCTACTCTTCCTAGCCCTCTACCCTAATACACGACCTCCACTCTTTTCTATCTAAGGTCATGTCCTCGGTGAGATGAAGTTTCGTCATATCTTGTCTGATCACCTCCCCCAATACTTCTTCAGTCTACCTCTACCCCTTCGTGTAATCCCTAAATCCAACCTCTCGCACCTCCTAATAGGAGCGTCGATACTCCTTATCTGCATATGTCCAAACCAATGCAGTCTCGCTTCCCTCATCTTGTCAGCCGCACTCCCGGATGATCTCATTGCTAATCCTATCACTCCTGGTATGTCCACACATCCATCTCAACATCCTCATCTCCACAACTTGCATCTTCTAATCATGTGAATTTTTAATTGGTCAACACTCCACCCCATATAGCAAAGATGGTCTAACCACCATTCTGTAAAACTTGCCTTTAAGCTTAGGTGGTATCTTTTTATCACACAATACTCCAGAGGCAAACTTCTATTTTGTCCATGCTGCCCCGATACGATGTGTAACATCATCGTCGATATCGCCACTACTCTGGATGATGGATCCTAGATACTTAAAGCTTTCTCTCTTTGGAATAGGTTGAGTGGCAAGCTTCCCTTCAATATTTGCTTTATCTATAGCAACACTGAATTTACACTCCAAGTATTTTGTTTTGGTTCTGCTCAATTTGAACCCTTTGGATACCAAAATATATCTCCAAACCTCTAATCTATCAATAACTTTAGCCTGAGTCTCATCATCAATTAGTACTACGTCATCTGCAAATAGCACACACCATGGCACCCCCTCCTGGATAGACCGTGTCAGGTCATCCATTGTCAAAGCAAAAAGAAAAGGGCTCAACACAGATCCTTGATGAAGTCATATCTCAATAGGAAAATACTCTTGAGTCTCCTTCTACCATTCTTACCCGAGTTTTGGCTCCGTCATACATATCCTTTATCACTCTAATATACACCATTGGAACACCTTTTGCCTTTAGACATCTCCATAGGACATCCCTGAAACTTTGTCATAGGCTTTTTCAAGGTTAGTGAAGACCATATGAAGGTCCCTCCTCTCCCTATATTTCTCCATTAATCTACGAACAAGATGGATTGCTTCAATAGTTGATCATCCCGGCATGAATCCGAATCGGAATTTCATCGGGTTCAATTACTCTCCTTCTGTTCATCCTACTGATGGGCTTCCTCAGCTTTGAAACGCCTGCAAAATCGTGAAGCAAAATATCAAAATCATAAAGGTCTTTCATAATGAGAATGCTTCAATCAGAAACAAACCTAAATTTCATTGAAATATCTTGCCTTTTGCTAAAAAATATGATATTCTCATATTTTCTTCAAATCATGGTGCATGCATGTCAATTTACTTGAAACTCTTAATCAAATCTTACTTGCATGGCATGGGTTCATAAAAAAATCATTCTTAAGATCAATGAATTATTCTTAAAATCATGCATGAGAAGATTAATTTGGAAGAATTGAATGTAATTTAGTGGAACCCATAATGAATCATTGAAACCTAACTCGAATTTAGATCAAAACTTGTGAAGTTGAATTTGAAATTGGGGCTCCATGGATGGAAGAAGATCCATGGATAAAATTCCTATATAACTTAGGGAGAATTCTTTCTTGGAACCTAGAATTTAGAAGTTTGACTTGAAGAATCCTAGTCCTCTATCTAATATGATAGACAATGGGACACCATACAACTTAACCATCTCCTGAAAGTAAAGTTTGGCATAATCCTCTGTTGAATAGGAAGTCTTTGTCGGAAGAAAATCCGCCGCTTTGGTCATTGATCCACGATCACCAAGATAGAATCATGTTGATGGCGAGTGTGAGGCAAACCTATAATGAAGTCCATATTTAACACTTCCTACTTCCAAGTAGGTATTTCAATGCCTTAGGCCAACTCACCGAGTCTTTGGTGCTCAATCTTGACTTGCTAGCAATTCGGACATTTTGCTACAAACTCCACTAATCCTTCTTCATGCCATTCCATCAATACGCTTCTCTCAGATTGTGATACATCTTGGTGGCTCATGGGTTAATAGAATATCGATATTTGTGAGCTTTTGACAAAATTTGTTGCCCCAATCTATCTACATTCGAAACACATAATTGACCCTAATACCTAAGCACACCATCTCCCCTCGGAGGAAAGCCTCAACAGACGTTATGAGAACCACCTTCTTTAGTTCCACCAAAATTGGATCATCATGTTGCTTAGCCTTCCATCGTTCACAAGAGTTGATTTGGTGGAACCATTTTGGACAATCATACCACCATTTTCAGGATGTACTAACCAAACTCCCAAATGAGCAAGTCTATGAACATCACAAACCAACTCCTTTTTTTAATCTTGAATGTGAGCAACGGTCCCTATAGAAAATCTACTAAGGTAATCCACCACTATATTGGCCTTACTCGAGTGATACAACATGCTCATTCATAATTCTTTAGTAACTCAAGCGACCTCCTTTTGCAAAGATTCAACTCCTTTTAGTTGGTAAGCATCCAAAATCTGTCTTTTCTATTAGAGATACACCCATAATGTCAATGATCTTTTGATCCCATCTATGAAATCTTGAGCATCCTCATCTAGATTCGATCACGAGACTCCGTGATGATATCATCGACATTAAATCGTTGACATTGTTGCTTTGAGTCAATGCTTTCACTTGTCAATTTTCTATTTGATAATTAGTCCACTTGTTACGCTCGAATTTCACCGTATACATTTACGTTAAACAAAGTTACGTGTATTAGTGTGTAAACTATATTTATTTGTCTTGATACCATGAAACTTCGGGGGATTCATCTTAGTGAAATCTCGAATCATTGTCGCCACCACACCCGCATTTGGGTTCATGGGGGATACTATCTCTCTAGTAGCTTGAGGCATTATGGCTTGGGCCAACACTTGGAAAGCGGCCTTGAATTCGACATGGGTAATTTGCTCGACCAAGAGATCTATGGGAGCTTGATGCCACATCCACATTTCTTCTCAATGGAACTTGTTGTGGAGGCATAAGTTTGAAATGTATAGAACATAGATTAGAAGGAAATCTTATAGAGTTCAACTCTATCGCACGACATAAGATCATGAAAGAAGTGAAGTTTCTTAAATGCCTCATAGCTCCTCGTACATAAATGTGATGCACTCTACACCCATAAACACGACTCTACTCGACATGGCTTTGTCAGACACCTTAGGACACATGAACTTGATGCTCTAATACCATGTAATGGTCCAAGCTAGACCTTAGACATGACATGACGATTAAAAATCCCGAAGGACCCTAAATAAGCCTCTTAGCATAAATATGATGTAAGATAGCATAATAATCAGTAAGGAATGAAAATGTGGAATGTAAGTCTCTAAGCAATCTTATCATAATAGCTCAATCAAACGAAAAATCTAAGCAACAACAATAGGCAATAAAGATGACCAATATACTAACATTGACAAGCCTCTACTATGCAGATGGGGCATACGACAAGCCCTAGCTCACCATCTAAGTCTGAAAGAAAGCAATAGAACTCATGATGAATTTGCCATCAAAGCATGAGGACTCACCAATGACGCTAAGATAACTGGAAATCTGAACTAGCCTTTATCGTGGGAAGAATCGTCTTGACCTATATTATAAACAATATGGACAAAAGTATGCGGTCAATACTTAAGGAATGTATTGAGTATGGAGAGTGTGCTATGCATGTCACAATTATGATAATCTAGCAAATCGGCAACTGATAATGCAATGGCCAGATAAAACATATCATAAAATTGATAGTTGAAAAATCTAAACTAATTAAAATAATTGATATAAGTCAATGCAAAATATTTGAGAATTATATCTAAACACACTTGTGCTACGTTTTCACGTAGTATCGAGGATCGTTTAGAGGCTATTTTTCATTAGTTTATTCTTATACTTGGGGTCCCAAGTCGAATACCTCACTAGTCGAGCACTAGTCCCAGATAATTCATGTCATGTGCACCCTGCTTCTACTGTGGGCTTGCTTCCTCCTTGCTAATCAACTGCACTTGAAAAAGGTATGCGATCCACTCAAAATGCTTATACACATTATACATACTTGAGCTATCGTCTATCATCACCCATTATGCCTTTGTATCATCTTTGTCCTTTATTTTCATTTGTAAGACTACAAGTGAAACACTTTCTTATTCTGGATAAAAGTAGGCTATGATTGATGAGATGTTTGCTTTTCATACGAGTGATACTTGGGAGCTTGTACCCCTTCCTGTAGGTAAATCTTGTGTTGGTGGTTGTTGGGTTTATGCATCCAAAATTGATCTGGACGGCCAAGTTGATATGCTTAAGGCTCGCCTTGTTGCCAAAGGGTATACTTAGATATTTTGGTTAGATTATAGTGACACTTTCACTCCCATGGCTAAAATAGCATTTGTCTGTCTTTTTCTATTTATGGCTTTCGCTTTTCATTAACCTCTTCATTTAGTTGGATATTAAGAATATTTTTCTACATAGTGATTTTGAGGAAAAAGTCCATGGAGCAACCACCAAGTTTTGTTACTTGGAGGGAGTCTAGTGGAGTTGTATGTCGATTACGTAGGTCACTCTACAATTTGAAAACTGTCTCCTCGAGCCTAGGTTGGGAAGTTTAGCATAATAATTCATGAGTTTGGCATGACTCGTGGTGTAGTTGATCACTCTGTGTTTTATCGGCATTTTGCTCTAAATCTGCATATTTATTTGGTGGTTTACGTTGATTACAACAATATCATTGCAATGATCAAGATGATATCACAAATTTGAAGCATCTCTTTCAACAATTCCAAACTAATGACCTGGGTAGACTGACTTTTATTACATATTGAGGTTGCTCAATCTAGCTCAGGTATTTGTCAACGCAAGTATACCTTGATCATTCTTGAAGCGATAGGAATGATGGGATGTAAGTAAGCCCATTGACGTTCCCATGAATTTGAATGGTAAACTCCTTTCTGGATAACGGGAGCCACTTAGTATTCCTGAGAACTATAGACTACTACTGGTTGAAAAGTTGAATTATCTCAAAGTGGCTAGACCCGAAATCTCTTTTCTTGTGAGTGTTGTAAGTCAGTTTATGACTTCCCCAGGTAATAGTCATTGGGATGCAGTTCTTATTCTGTGATATATAAAGCCATATCCTAGTAAAGGACTCTCTTTGAGGATCATGGCCATGTGCATATCACTGGATATACAGACGTTGATTGGGTAGGATCACCCTCTAATAGCATTCTACACTCGAATATTGTGTTTTAGTGGGAATTAATTCAGTATTGTGGAAGAGTAAAAACAGTGTGGTAATATCGAGCAATGGCTGTAGCAACTTGTGAGCTAATTTGGATTAAACAATTGCTGAAAGAACTAAAGTTGAGAGAAATCGGTCAGATGAACTTGTGTGATAATCATACAATCCTTCATATCACGTCAAATCCAGTGATTCACGAGAGGATTAAGCACATTGAGATGGATTATCATTTTGTCAGAGAAAAAGTACTCTCAGGAGATATTGTTACAAAATTTGTGAAGTCAAATGATCAACTTGCAGATATTGTCGCCAAGCCCCTCAACAGTTCTCGTATCAATTATATTTGTAACAAACTAGTCACAAATGATTTATATGCACCAACTTGAGGGGGAGTGTTAGAATAGTAATAGGAATTGTACATTACTCGTACCGATTGTAATATAGTGTTTATAAATAGGGTCTGTGTGTAATAATGTATATACATAATTCAATAATATATTTCTCACTAAGCCCATGAGGCAAAGCTAACAACACTGTTTCCATGACTCTACCAGTTTTTGCTGCACCTTCAAACCCCACTTTCCATTGTCCATTTGAGTCACGAATAACTCCTCCAATCCCCTGTTTTCTTTCACATCCTTGAATGCACCATCAGTACTCGGTAGACCTGTTCGTTCCCATTTTACATGTACTGGAACTTTATGGCATTTCTTAATATGTTTGTTATCTAAGTGATAATATTCCAAAGCCATTCGGTAAATAAGTTGTCTTAGGTTGGTTGTTTTTTGCGCGAGAATATATTATTATTTTGAGTCTTCCATAAATGCCAGAAAGTAGAAGGAAAGAGTATTTGGCTTGTTAACCCATAAGCTGTGGAAATGAATTTAAAGGTGTGTAGACTATGAAGTGTATGGTAGGGAGAATCCTGTCTAGATGTGAGTATGGACATAATTCGTGTTCTACACAGTTAATGAGGCTTCTAGGTGGTAGGTTTTGTTCTTTTAATTACAACTGTAATTATTACCAAATTATACCTTTGGTGTAGTTCTCTGTTTAAAATAGATAAGTGAACTGACTAAGAAAAATTAGTGAAAAGGGGAAACTAATGGTTCTGAATCAGTGTCTTGATTTCTTCAGGTAAACTGAAGGTCGAGGATAGTGACCATGAGCCATATTGTATGGTGGATGAAACCATAACAGCTTGGTCAGTCTTTTGGAGTGGGCCTTGAATAAGTTTACAAAGAGTTAAATTAGGTGCTAACGAAGGTTCTGTCCATAATCTAACATAGTTCCCGTGGCAATTTTCCACATTATATCTTTTTGGTAATAATTCCAGTCATTAGTAATGTTCTTCCAGGTTCTGGAAGAGTAGAGTAGGTCTGCCATGATACGGCATTAACCATTGAGAAGTAAATTAAGCCCACATAGATTTGGGATTATGGCATAGTCTCGAAGCAGTGCTAGCTAGCATTGATTTGGATATCTTGTATTCGCAGACCTCTTTGTTGTTTTGTCACTATGCTTGAACGAATTAGATGATGTTTTCTTGTCTTGTGAAGAGATATAAAAGCTTTATAAGTAAAATTGGTGGAACCAAAATAAAAGAGGGAGAGAGTGGTAGTTTTTAGGTGGAGCAATGTTTTGTATGTGTGATTTTCAGTGGAGTTGTTGGGGTCGAAGAGAGGGCTTGGCCCCTATTTATGCCTTTATGGTGGTCTCTGTTTGGGGTATTTCTTTTTGGGTGATTCTGGCATGGTGTGGTGGAATAATTTGATGGCCATAGTGAGCATGGAAGATGCGATATTTGGAGTTGGAGGTGTCTGGAGGGATAGTGTTTTGTGGCGTCACAGATGTGGTCATTATCGATGAAGATGAGGTGCGTGAAATTAGAGAATTGGAGATTGCCAAAGATTGCCTATGTTGGTTTTGGGATGGTGGCGTTGGCGAAAACCATGGAGACACTATTGGTGTCAACCATCAAAGAGGAAGATGAAAAATAGAGTTGGAAAATTTCTGTCGATTGGGAATATAGCTGAATTTTTAAGTTTCTTTTTCCTTGAGTTGTGATGTGCTGCAAACTGATTGGCACATGTGATGCAACCTCTAAGAATAAGTGGCCAAACACCAACAATAGCTGTGTTCCGTACAACTTGATATTTGAAGGGTTACTGTGTCAAGGAAATAGGTGTAAGTTGAGAAAGGAAAGCATGTACATAAGCCCATGAAATATCATGTGAAAACATCTTGGATGACATTACAACTTCCATTTAGTACCTCTAAATTTTTGACATTTGTATTAGAATTTTTTCAATAGCTACTAAAGTATGTTCTTCACCACTACTAATTTAATTCAAAAGTCACGTTAATGGACAGAGGAAAATTGTAATGTCAGGTGGTATGTCCATAGCTAATGTTCTTTTGCACGTGTCCTCTTTAGTCTCTGGTTTTGTTTGGAAGTATTGGGGCAAGATCTAGAAGATCTTCATTAAAGTTTCACTTGCTTTCTGATCAGGAAAAAATTAGGGGTGTCAATTTGGCGGATTGGGTCAAATTTGAGCGGGTTATAATGGGTCAAGACAACAAACGGGTCAAGACCCAACCCAACTCAAATTTGCTTGAGTCAAAAAGGTTGAGTAATGGGTTACAGAGCGGGTCAAAACCTAACCCGACCCAACTTTTACTAAGTTTTACTTTATTCATTCTTTTTCAATATTTATTGCTTAATTAATTTATATTTTTCTTTACTTTGGCTATATAAAACTTATCAAATTAAAAAAGGTGTTTTAAAAATATTTTGACAAGATCGGTCACGAGTCAATTCGGATTGAATGTCAACCTAATTTTAAATGGGTTGGGTTGAGATGAGTTGAACTGATAAATGAGTTGGCTGGGTTGTGTTTAAGTTTGCCACCCTTAAAATGTTCTGTGCTTCCTCCTTCCTCTTTCTTCCTTTCTATATTTTGGGAAACATTTTTCCTCTCCATAATCCATTCTTTTGAGTTATGTAGGGGGTGGAACAAATATTAATATTAAATAATATAAATACTTTATGATGGGCCTAGTTGAATTGTTCAAGTGCTATACAAAGCTATTGACAAAACAATTTGTGCATGCTTTCAGAAATCTTCTGGTATCTCATGTCTTGTCTTTTCTGGTAGAAAGAAGACTGATGTATTATCATCAGTGGACAGTCTCGTCTTTTCTGCTTTTTAGTATCTGTTGGCTAAACGGATTTATCCTTTAACGTCAATTTTGGAGACAACAGGAGTTGAATCTAATATTACTGATGATCACCTGACTTTGAAAATCCATGCAACAGGGAAAACAAACTGTACTGGAGTGCTGTCTAAGAACATGTTGCAGAAGGCTTACAACGAATGGCTTCTACCTTTGCGTACATTAGTGACAGGAGTCATGGCAGAAAACCAGCAGGATCGTGACCAACTAGCATCGGACACAATGTGTGCCTTAAACCCCATTGAGTTAGTTTTATATCGTTGTATTGAACTCGTTGAAGATAATCTGAAACATGCATAGCTTTATCCCCATGTTACAATTATCTGGCAGTGCTTGTCTAGATTCTAGGAACAATACAAGAAAAATGTAATCATTCATTCACTTATTTTGTCTTGTTTTTTTTGCTTTTCCATTCAGTCGCACTATAATTCCTCTTTCGCAATCTGGTAGTTCAATTACAACTATGTACTGGCATTTTCCGTTTAACGTGGACTTCTTGTTGCCAAGATAAAACTATATTTGGAGTTCTTCTTTATCTATATGCCAATGTAATAGTATAAAATTTATTAAATGATTGAAATTATATTAAATTAAAAATATATTGGTCCAAATAAATATTGTGGATTAATATAATTGGTTTGATTACTTAAGTTTAATAAAATATGGATTTAATTAAAAGTCTCAAATTCATTTATTTGGGCTACAAACAAATTTCCTTGGTATTAGGTGTAATATTATCTCATCTTAGAGACCCATTTGATGCCATGTATCGGATGTGGTATGTCAAGTTAAACTAAAAAATTAATAGGATCATGTCATGTGTCAAAGTGTCATCATATTCCTATCTCTATCAAAAACCAGTAAAAATGTGCCACATGTACAAGTGACTTGTTTCGTCCAATCAAATATTGTTGTGCCATTTGAAAGAAAAACATATTATTATCACTTTTCTTTTGTTATGTCACTTAAATCCGATTGGTCGAAAGAAAGTCAAATTTCATAATAACTCATTTATTGTACAATTATATATAGGATCCTCATAATTTGGAAATCATACAAGAATTTTAACAAAGAAGCAAGAGATAACTCATAGATCAAATGCCATAGATTTTTTTACAAGATACAAGTTCAAGAATTCAAATAATTAAGCATTCAAGTTCAAGACCATCGAATTCCAAAACAAGCCTAAAAACCTTTGAATTCAAGTACAAGTTAAGATCAAGTTCAAGTTTATCAAATCCATAAATCAAGATCAAGTTCAAGTACAAGTCAAGATCAAGTCCATATCAAGTTCATCAAATTCATAAATCAAGATCAAAACCATCAAATTTAAGATCAAGACCAAAAACCTTTGAATTTAAGTACAAGTCAAGATCAAATTCATCAAGTTTTACGAGATTCAAGATTAAGCCGAAGAGCCCTTAAATTAATATTTGAAAAGGCGAATCAGATGATTCATAGAGATTATAGTACTCATATCTTGAAATAAAATACTACGATTGTTGTAATATTTTTCGTCTTTAATTATTTTCTCGATGTGAATTTTATCGTTATACAAATTTTGGCACGCCCAGTGGAACAATTTCTACCTCTCATATCAACTTGTCAAACATAAAAAATATTTAAATGACTTTCAAAAAGATCAACTCCAATTCAACTTTTCCTCTAAAGCTGTTGACTTCAAGTTTTCTGCTAAAGTAGAAGGATGTTACGACCCAAGCCTAGGGCCTAGTCGTGACACGGTAAATAGGATCCCCGAAGGACCCTCAAACTAACCCTTAGGATACCTACAAGCATCAAAAGTGAAAACAGAAATAGATACAAAAGCAGAAGCATTTACATAGTCTGAATCATAGCATGAGACATAATATAAGATAAGTTATGAGATAGAATATACTAGACTGAAACTGAATACAAACATTTGTTCAAGATATACCTCTAACATAACATAAGATGGGTGCTCAGACGGGCCTCGGCTCACCTAGAATGTAAAATAAAGACTGTCTCAAGTACATAAATGAAGCATGAGAAATGAAGTAGTATGCTCTGTCCTCGAAGCTGGAGGACTCACCTAATCAGGATCGTGATAATAAAGGGATCTGGCCATAAGGATAGTCAATAGGATCACCTGCTCCTGCATTATTATACAATATAGGCATAAAATATGCATTAGTATGTTTGAATGTGCTAAATATGCAAATATGAAATGTAATGAAGAAATAGTAAACCTGCATTAGACATGTTAGATGAACAAGGATATACATATAGAAATGAAGTATATAGGTAAGGATAATCATAATAAGATACCATAGTGCATGAATGCTTTATTACAGGAACATATGTGGAGACAACCATAACCAACGCAGTGCAATATGACCTCACATTATGAGTAGCATAACCTCCCCTAAGGGAGTCAAAGAGTAACCAACATAACCTCACTCATTATGGGTAGGAGCATAAAATCATTTTCATAACCGTACATGGTGAGTAGCCATAGCCAAAACGTTTTCACAATCTCATATAGTGAGTAACATAACCTCTCCTAGGGAGTAAGAGCATCCAACAAAACTTCACACATCACGGGTAGGAGCATAAAATCATTTTCATAACCCCATATAGTAAGTAGGAAAACATCTTCATAACCCCACATGGTGGGTGGTAGTACATCATAGACGAGATACATAATGTATATACATGCCTAGGTTCATAAACCTTTTCAAATCTCAATTCATGCATACTGTAAGGACCCAAACGTTGTACGACCTCATTGGAGATTGAAAATTTTGATTTCAAAAAATTTTGAACCAAGTTGACGCTTCATGAGAGCCCTCACGGTCTGCGTGAGGCTATACAGACCGTTTGGGGTCTCCTTGGCGTGACCCTTGGCCTTGTGTGGGGGTGTTAGAGCTTAATCATAGTGTTTTGGACTAAGGAATGCCAAACATGGACCCCACACGTGCCATGTGAGGCTTTTGGACCATGTGGAGGGCCATGTGGTAACCCTAGTCTTGAAATTTCACAGTTTTAGGACCAAATAAAGTGGCACGGCCAAGTATACAGTCCATATGGGGTGGTACTGCCCGTATACCTCCCCATATGGCTTCTGGAGTGAAATATTTTCTAAGTACTGAATCACCATCTCCGAACTTCGTCATGGAAGAAATATTCTATGGAAAGTGGGACGGAGGGGGCACATGGACCGTGTGTCTTGGTACAGTCAGTACCACCCTCCGTATGGATGCTACATTAAAATAACTCTAAGCATGAGATTACCGTTTCGGACCTTCGTCAAGTGAAATTCTTTCAAGTGTTGGATCACAAACATGTATACGGTCCATAGAGCATGTCGTGCACCGTATGGTCCTCTATGAGACGAAAATTTTAATTTTTCTACTCTTTTCATTAATGATGTTTTCGCAATTATGGTTTATCCTAAGGGTCTTTTGTGACCTTCTATGCTGCCCAAGGACTTTCAAATGACCTATGTTTTATTCCTTCATTCAAATTCGTTCCTCCCACTTAGAATTATATTGAACCCTCTTAAGAACACTCACTCAAAGGACTCTTGTGAATCTAAGCTTGGGAATCAAGGGAAGACTTATTCTTCTTCAAATTTCTACTTGAAACTTCTTCATTAGCTAAGGTATGTGGGATTGATTCTTGGTCTCTTTCAACCAAGAAGACCCAAGCTCTTTCCACTTGAATTTCATAAAATTTTGCTTACTTTAAATATGGTCTTTGAATATTATTGATTTTTAAATTCAATTGAAGTATGGGTTATGCTTTATTTTGATTTTAAGTTGATTTAAGCCTTTATATGTTGAAATACGTGAGTATTATGATGATTTGATTATGCATTGTCCTTTTAAAGTTTGAATTAAGTACGGGTGATCTATTTTATGATTTAAATGTGGATTTAATTATGGATTTACTTCAATTTCATATTGTATTGTTGATTTTAGATTGAATCTCAATTACCCATGCTATTCTCACATCATTTAGCATATGCATTCATGAATATTGGATTTTATGGAAATTATGAAGTGAGTTAAGCCAAATTATATTTATGTATATATGATTTTGATAAGATTATGGTTATGACAAGAATGTGATCACATAAATGTCTATTATTATTGGCTCTTTGAACATATTGACTTTTTGCACCATGTTGTTTAATGAATGAGCTATTCTTATGCATGAGCAACATGATATTGAGTTATGATTTAGCTTTTAGCACATGAATGAATGATTATGAAGAATGTTTGGTTTTTAAGCCTAAATGTGCATTGAAATGATTTGAAATGACTATTGTCTCTTTTGAAAGCATGTATACGTATAAGTATTCTCGTGGGATGTCTGAATTAGCACTGATGGATTGGAGGCATCAGGGTTATCCCTAGGGTCCTCTCCCTTTCCTTGCACTATGTGGCAGCATATGTATGTGGTAGCCATTACCGAAATGACCAGGTCGTAAGGAAGGTGGCTATCGCACCGAAATGATCGGATTATAAGGTGTGGTATAGATTATCTTTGGCAAGTAATCTTCTCTTACCCGATAAGATGTCAACATCAGGCAAATTCATGTAATAGCTCACATGAGTTTGAGATGTCGGTCATGGTCCCATCCCCACTATATATGAGCAATATCGCATTTCATGCATCATGGATTTCACGGCATATAATTATATACTCTTCTTTGGATATGTATATACTTTATAAAATATATTGTTTGTTTTCAAAAAATTGAACTAGTCCTACTCGGTACTCCTTCTCTCTTGTACATCTTAGGCCAAAAAACTCATATATTTTTCTGATTTTTCTCATACTTTTTTTTTAATCTACCCTGTTCATCTTTCCTCTTAACACTATATACTTAATAATTTGATAGACCACGTATTTCTTTAAATCGAAGATAATTATTCAAGTGAAAAATCTTATTGTGGATGTTGTGTAATTAGAAATTAAGTATATTTTTTTTGGTGTATGATTAGAGTATCAAATGAAATTGGCATGCATAATTAAGTTGGAGTCGGAAGTCCTCAATTGGGTCAAAATAGAAAAGTTTGGGACCTAATTG
>JAABOM020057857.1:0-14617 GCA_011800125.2 Solanum clarkiae
TTTTGCATATTACTAAGTTTTTGAAACTAGTTTGTATGCATGTGATTCTCACGACTCTATTCGTGCCATTTTGGTCTTGTCCACCGGTTCCCGGGCCGGTTATTATCGTGCTTATGTATAACTATATATATATATATGTATATATATTCTGAAGTAGGTTGGATACGACAGGTCGGTTTGCCCATGGGCCGACTTTGCTTAGTTTGGAGACATAAGGATCTGGGCTTGGGATATGTTAGCATCATGAAGTGTGGGTGCTTGGCCCCTTCGCCTCGACTCACTTATATAACGGGCATGATGACCTTTACACATTATGATACATGAGTGCTCGGCCCCTTCGCCTCGGCTCACCTATCCTATGACGTGAGTGCGTGGCACCGTCGCCTCGGCTCACCTATACTATAGTTGGGAGTTGTGTTGGAGATTTCGGGGATTTGAAACTTCTGGTGTTATACTGTGGTATGACGCGAGTTTGGAGGTCGCCATCATTCCCATCCGATATGCATCATTTTGATGTCTTAAATAAAGAACTATTTTGATGCTTGCATATAGGTCGACTCATATATTTTTATTCGGATTATTACTCCCACTTATATTTCATACTTTCCGCTTTACATATTTGGTACATATTTTGTAACCCCATTCCTTCGGGAGGCGGGGGGGATGCGTTTCATGCCCGCAGGTACCGATGTACAAGTTAGAGAGCCATCTTCTTAGGATCGCTGTCTACTGTTGAAGTGGTCCCTTTGCCTCAAGAGCAGACTTTTGGGTATATACATGTACACTTATCTTCTGTATTTTGCATTTATGTATATTCGAGGGTATGACGGGGCCCTGTCCCGTCCTATGATTCAGTCCGTATGTTTAGAGGTCTGTGGATATATGTGGGTGTGGGATATTGTATGTGGTATGACTATGTATGTATGATATATTTGTTGGGCGGTTCTACTGCAGCGGTGACCTTATCGGCCTGCATATATATGCATATATAGATATTTGTTGTATGCTGGGTTGCTGTTTGCAGGTTTGGCTTAGTCAGTAAAACAGAGGAAACTCTGCCGAAATTTTGGTAGATTCCTTAGCCATTATAGTTGAAAATCCAATTTAGTGTTTGTCTGGGTGCCCAATCGGCACTAATCACGGTCCCTGGATTGGGTCGTGACATCCATCCTACCTTACTTAGACAAGAAAATGTTGTAGGCCAGCACACTCCCAGGTTCCACGGCCCGTACCCCTTCACACGAGCCGTACAAGGCAGTCGTGGCCTATGCCTTAGCTTCTAATGCCACCCACGCCTAGCCAACCCTCCTAAAACACCTCTACGCCTCTCCTCACGACC
Source organism: Solanum clarkiae (assembly GCA_011800125.2). Taxonomy (NCBI): domain Eukaryota; kingdom Viridiplantae; phylum Streptophyta; class Magnoliopsida; order Solanales; family Solanaceae; genus Solanum; species Solanum clarkiae. The sequence continues at coordinate 1,340 of JAABOM020057857.1, forward strand.
CGTGGTGAGTCACACGACCCATGTCACTGGTCGTGGACCAAGACTTAGGCTCACCACATCATTTTCCTGCGCCAAACATTTCCCATGACTCGTACAAGGCCACACTTCCCGTATGGGTGCCCGTGGAGCTTCACTGCACGAGAGGGTCTCATGAAAATGGTCATAACTCCTCCATCTGACATTGGAATAATGTGAAACAAGTTCATTGCGAAGCTAACTCAAAGGACTTTCATTTGACATCTTGTGGGTGACCCAGTTCCAAATGTGCCAAGAGCTATGCTTGTTTAAAGTTGACCGTTGCATGAACCATCACCCAAAACTCAGCTTTTAGAGAAGTCTTAGACTTGTTAGGTATTAGGAGTCTCCCATGAACCTAATACACCCCAAACCTGACCAAATGAGGCTTGAAACATGGATATATAAGAGCATAGAGTCACGAGGTGTTACAGGTGATTAAGCTCTATGGGTGAGTAAATTCTAATCTAATTCTAAAATTTCCCTGATAAGCTGACTCACCATTATGCATAGTTAAGAGCTTATTATTATTGCAAAGAAAATAAAGTAGATACATGAGTTTTTAGCTGAAATGACAAGAATGAAATATTTATGGACAATAACAGAGTACAACTGATGTTTCTAGAATTAAGTTGTATATAAGTGTATTATTTATATATAGGGATATTTATCATTTGTTTTTGCATGATAAATATAATTATAAATCTATATGACGTTTCTAGAATTAAGTTGTGTGTAAGTGCTTTTTTTTTTTTAAAAAAATAAGATTAGAAATTTGGAGTGAGCAAATTAATAGATATTTTATATGGCTATTAATCATTTACCCTTGCATGGTGAGCATAGTTACAAATTTTCCCTTGGTCGTCTATGGATTGACTTTTCTATATAATAGAAATATATATATGTATACACATACATACACATACATATATACATGCATATGCATATATTATACTAGTTAATTTGTCGTGCTTCACGCAGTTAGATAAATCTTTTTATAAATTTAATTGATAGCAAATAGATTAAAATCTATTATTCCACCTATCTTAATTTGTGAAAGTTTTCATTTTTTGAGAATCAAATAATTTTAAGTTTGATAAAAATTTACATATGGAATGTTCAATTTTTTTGAAGTAAAATTTATTTATTTGTAAACTACATAAAAAGTAGTATAAGTTCTAATAATTGATAACTCAAAATATTAAAAAGATACATGAAAAATTTACGTTCAAGGATATACTTTTTTGAATCTCAAAATTTACAATGTTCCACATAAATTAGGATAAAGGGAGTATTAAAAATAGAAAAATAAATATAAAAGACATACAAACGAAAAAAGTGAAGCTGCGATTAAAAAATGTATGTTAAAGTAAAAGTATCATATACTTTCTTGTTCGCTGACAAATTTCTCCAAAACATTTATGTCTACCCTAAGTTTCTTTATTTTTCCTCCATATTAATTTATATACTTCATCCTTCCAATACGATCATTCATGTTACTATCAAATTATACATTTAGGTTAACATGCAACAATCTATGGAAAAGTACAAGAATGGTAGTTAACATTACTGTAAGGTGGAGAAGTAGAATGTAATATGGTGTTGACATATTTCATCTTTGTTTCATGTGTCTCTTGGAGATAAAGTAAACTAGAGACGGAGAGTGACACTTGGAGGGGAGCAAGAACAAATTGCAAAATGATATTGAAATGGACAGATGTATATTATACAAAACTTGTAATAGTTAGAATACAATCAACAATGAAGTTTATGTTCCATGATGACGAAGAAACACGAGAACCATGAAAAAAATAGTATAAGAAGATAAGAGTGTTTAGCCTATGGACCTTCAAGTTAACAACCATATTATTAAAAGAAAAATATCATTAACATATACAAATCAAAATTCCTAAATTTTCTTCACATGGTGGGAACTCATTGAGTAGACATGAATTTGAAACATTTCCACTGGAGCTCTGTTACTCACTTTTCAAAAATATCAATAAAGTGCATGCCGAATGCTCGATGAATAGTATACTTTATGAAGAATATGATACGGATGCAATATCAAATCGTAAGAGTCTTTGGGGTGAGTTAATTAAGGGTGACCAAAATATTTTGAAACTTAAAAAAAGTGACAAGAGTTTTAATTATTTGTGGTAAGTGATAATTTTATGGTTAACAATTAATGTGTTTTGACCACTTTTTCAAGAAGTCTTCAAGTTTTTTTTTATACTTTGACCCAACCTTTATCAACCTTAATATATTAAAAAATAAAAAAAATGTGCGTTGGTAAATCCCCGCCTCCAACGACTAGTTCGCGCCATTTTCTTTCTTCTTCTTCGCCGCTTCTTTCTTCTTCTTCGTCTTCATCATCATCTTCTTCTTTCTCCTTCTCGTTGTGTTATTATTGTTGTTTCTTGTGGCTATTGTGCTGAGAAGAAGAAAGGAGTGAGCATAACATTTTTTTTGTCGAAAATCTTTTGGATTTGAGAAAAAAATTGAATTTCCGTCGATTTGATACTAAATTATCACTGGGCATTGCTTGTGAGATGATTTTCAACTATTTTGGTAAGTTAATATTGTTGTTTTGTCTGTATTGCCCATCTAGATTTTCTGATTTTCTACTATTTCGATTGAATTCATTTCAATAATTGTTAAAATATACTTCCAACAACTATTGCACATGTTCTAGCCGATGTTTTAACAATTGTTAAATATTTTCAACAATTGTTAAAACACATTCAGGAACCCATTTAACAATTGTAAATCGATGCACATGCTGTAACTGTTATTTTAACAATTGTTGATATTGTTTAACAATTGTTGAAACACATTGAGTAACTCATGCAACAATTATTCAACAATTGTTAAAACTGCTGGCGTGCATTAGCTGCTGTTTTAACAATTATTGAATATTTTTTAACAACTGTTAAAACTGTTGCACATGCTCTAGCTTTTATAACAATTATTAAATATATTTTAACAATTGTTAAATCAACTGCAAGAAAAATCATGATTAGTTTTCTTTTAAATCATAATGTAGGTACAGACGTCCGTACTATCAATAAGGGATAAAAAAAATAATAGGAGTGGATTGCAATGGTGAATGGGTGGAGTCCGACAATCATTATATTTGGCGTTGAAAAAATAAAGAAATGGTAGACATATCACATATGAAGATTTTGCAAACACAATCATTTCCTATTGCCAACTAGATTGTGAATCGAAAGATCTTGCCATCACCTACATGCATAGTTGTGGTGAAAAGCAAAGGGCTGCTTCATTTAGGATAAAAAATTAAATAAGTTTACATACTTATTTGGAAGATGAAGGTAGATCCATTTTAAGGGTATATGTGGTTGAAAGATTGACTAAAAATTGTCCAAATCAACAAATGTTAAATGATGAATGTGATTCAGCGGACATGGATATTCTAGACGAAGAAAGTGCTGGTACACAAAATACTCCTCAAACTCCTTCTACTCCTACTCCTACTCCTAAAGTTGTCAGCAATACACTGGGAACCACAAAATCATCACAGTGTAGTAATGCTCAAGTTGATGAAACTGATTTTTATATCGGTATGTCATTCAAGAATAAGCAAGAGTTAGATATTGCCTTGAAAAATGCTTGTATGAAGAAAGATTTTCGAATGAATAAGGTGATCAACTCGCGTGCTGTGTATTGTGTGAAATGTGTACATCCCGAATGCAAGTGGTGGTTGAGAACTGTAAAGCTCCAGAGTTCTGATAGGTTTTCCATTAGAAAGTATGAAAAAAATGCAAACATGTGGTTCACAATTTCTTATGAGCCATAATCCCCACACTACGGCAAAAGTCATTGGTGCATACTTCACGGATAGGTACCCAAAAGGTAAAGGTCCTTCAACAAGAGATATTGAAAATTCAATTCGTATTAAATTAGGCTGTAAGGTTAGCTATTGGAAGGTTTGGAAGGGAAGTGAGATCACAAAGACTTTGCTAAGGGAGACACATGAGCACGGTTATGCAATGTTTGATGCTTACCATTATATGCCTACGACCGTAAATCCAAAAAGTAAGACAGATTTGCAGCTTGATGAAAATGGTAGGTTCAAGTATTTTTTTGTTGCCTATGGAGCTTGCATTCTTGGTTTTCGACATATCAAAAAGTCTTAGCTGAAGATGGAACATTTTTAAATAGTAAATACATAGGCATGTTGTTGTCTGTAGTAGCACAAGATGCAGAAGATCATATTTTTTGGTGGCATTTTCTGTAGTCGAAACTGAGTGTGATGCCTCCTATCGATACTTTTTTGAGCAGATGAGCAGTTTTGTGGATGATACCCCTGAATTATATATTATTTCTGGCAGATATCCAATTATTAGAAAGATGGTTGAGATTGTGTTTTCTTCCGCTCATTATGGTTGTTGGATGAGGCACCTCAGAGAAAATATCCGAAATAACTTTCACAATGAAAAAATCATCTTCTACTTTCTTAAAGCAACAAAAGCATACAATGTGGATGAATTTAATGATCACTTCAACCAAATAAGAGATATGGTTCCAGGAGCTGCCGCACACTTGGAACATATTAGATTTCATAGATGGAGCAGGACATTCTTTCCGAAAAACAGGTAAAATATCATTTGTTGATTTTTTTTGCATATTTTTCTTAACTGTTTCTATCATATTTTTCAGTAATATTGATAATTGTACTTATTTTTTTACAGGTTCAAAATCATGACATCAAATATTGCTGAGTCGATTAACACAATGCTTCTTGATGAAAGAGAATATCCAATAACTGCTCTTTTTAATGAAATAAATCGGATATACGGAGAAAAATTTTACAAGAGCTGCAATATGTTCATCGATGCATCAACCATCTTTTTTTCAAAAATAGCATAAAAAATCACTGAAAATATCAACTTGGGGAATAAACTATTGGTTCATCAAACTGCCAGCTACAATTATCATGTCACTAGTCACAATGCAGTTGCAACAGTTAATTTGCAACGTAAATCTTGCACCTGTAGAGTCTTTGACCTTGACAAACTACCATGTCCACATATTATGGTAGTGCTCCGATGTCAATATGATAATGATTATGGAAGACGCATTTATGAATATTTATCTCCGTATTACAAGGTAGAGATGTATCTTTTTGCATAATTAGAAGAAATTAAACTTGTACCGCCCAAAGATACTTAGGAAATTCCTAAAATAATATTAGAGAGGGAAATACATCCTCCGCTTGTTGACCAGGAAAGGTGGGAAGAAGGAATAAGAAGAAACGAAGAGGAATCGAAGAATCATTTTCAACAAAAAAAATATTTTATATGCGAAAAGACTGGACATAAAAGAACTACATGCTCGGAGTGTAGTGCTCCACAGGTGTAGATTTTGATTAGTATTATTGTTTGTAAACGTTACTTAAACTTTTTTAAAAATTGATTTTGAACAAATATTGTTGTTAAATGATTCAGTTCTCAAGAAAGAAATTGGTAGTATTAATGTTGATAGTCACTTCAACAATTATTGAAATTGTTGAAAAAATTCTTTAGCATGTGAGTGTTTTGATTTAATAATTGTTAAAATTATCGAGAAATTATTTAGAAAGTGAGTTGGCTGATTTAACAATTGTTGAGGTTGTTGAGGAAAAATTTTAGCAAGAGGGTTGTCTGATTTAATAATTATTTAAGTTGTTGAGAAAATTCTTAGCAAGTGGGATGTCTGATTTAACAATTGTTGAAGTTTTTGAGAAATGTTTTCACCAAAAAACTCAAGTCCAAGTACCGGTTCACATATAAATTACTTTATTCATCAATCAATATGATTTATATAATCAATTAATAATCAAATTGCTCGATTAAGGTTGATAACGCATTCAATCACTCAATTGATTGTCCGTTAAGAATAAATTACTATGTAATTGCACGAAATCACCAATAAAGTTAAGTCTAAGTACCATTATACTTATAAATTACTTTATTTATCAATTAATATAATTTATATAATGTTTAACAATCAAATTGCTCGATTAAAGTTGATCACGCGTTCAATTACTCAATTGATTGTACGTGATGTACACATTACCATGCAATTGAATGAAATCACCAAGAAAATCAAGTTTAAGTACTATAATACATATTAATTACTTTATTTATAAAATCATATGATCTATATAATGATTAAGAATCAAACTATTCAATAATTTGCTAAAACATTTCTCAACAATTGTTAAACATGCTGAAAAATTTTCTCAGCATGTCGCAACAACTTCAACAATTATTGAAATTGCTGAAAAAATTCTTTAGCAAGTGAATAGTCTGATTTAACAATTGTTGAAATTATTGAGAAATTTTCTAGCAAGTGAGTTGGCTGATTTAACAATTGTTGAAGTTATTGAGAAAATTATTAGTAAGTGAGTGTCTGATTTAACAATTGTTGAAGTGGGTTGTCTGATTTAACAATTGTTGAAGTTATTGAGAAAAAATTTAGCAAGTGGGTGGTCTGATTTAACAATTGTTAAAGTTGTTGAGGAAAGTTTTCGCCAATAAACTCAAGTCTAGGTACCATTATACATGAAAATTACTTTATTTATCAATTAATATGATTTATATATTCAATTAACAATCAAATTGCTCGTTTAAGGTTGATTACGCGTTCAATTACTCGATTGATTATCCGTTATGAATAAATTATCATGTAATTATATGAAATAGCCAACAAAGTTAGGTCTAAGTATTATAATACGTGTAAATTACTTTATTTATAAATTGATATGATTTATATAATTAATTAACAATCAAATTACTCGATTAATGTTGATCACACGTTCAATTACTCGATTAATTGTACGTTATGAACAAATTACCTTGTAATTGCATGAAATCGCCAATAAACTCAATACTAAGTACTATAATACGTATAAATTATGTTATTTATCAATTAATATGATTAACAATCAAACTATTCAATAATTTGCTAAAACATTTCTGCTAAAACATTTCACAACAATTGTTAAATATGCTGAAAAATTTTTTCATCATGTCGCAACAACTTCAACAATTGTTGAAATTATTGAGAAAATTCTTTAGAAAGTGAGTGTTCTGATTTAACAATTATTGAAATTGTTGAGAAATTTTTAGCAAGTGAGTCGGCTGATTTAACAATTGCTGAAGTTGTTGAGAAAATCCTTAGTAAGCCAGTTTCTAATTTAACAGTTGCTGAAGTTATTGAGAAAAGTTTTTAGCAAGTGGGTTGTCTGATTTAACAATTGTTGAAGTTGTTGAGAAAATTTTAGCAAGTGGCGGTCTGATTTAACAATTGTTGAGAAAAAAATTTAACAAGTGGGTTGTCTGATTTAACAATTGTTGAAGCTGTTGAGAAAATAGTTTAGCAAGTTGGTTGTCTGACTTAATAATTGTTGAAGTTGTTGAGAAAATTCTTAGCAAGGGGGTTGTATGGTTTAACTATTATTGAAGTTATTATGAAAATTCCTAGCATGGGGATTGTTTGATTTAACAATTATTGAAGTTGTTGAAAATTTCTTAGCAAGTGGGTTGTCTGAGTTAACAATTGTTGAAGTTGTTGAGAAACAATTTAGCAAGTGGGTTGTCTGATTTAACATTTGTTGAAGTCGTTGAGAAATTTCTTGGCATGTGAGTCATCTGATTTAACAATTGTTGAAGTTGTTGAGAAAATTGTCTCAGTAGTTTCAACGATGGCTAAATCCAACAACATACTAATATTTTTTAGCAGTTGCCAAATAAACGTACTTGTTAAATTTTTGCAAGAAAAGAAGCAATTATCGAAGAAGTCTCTACTATACTCTAACACTTTTTGACAATAGAATCAGTTAATAAATATGATTGTTTAACATCATCTTTACAACATAACCATTCAAATCAAAATACATAAAAGAAAAATAAAAATATTTTCTGTCAATAAAAAATATACATTAAATATTGTTTAAAGTTATAAATAATCAACAAACACGAACAATAGCATACCAACTCCTTTTTAATTATGCCTTCCATCCACCTGTGCCACATCCTTCTAATTGTGTTATCATTCATAAGTGTCATGGGAGTGTTGGTAATAAAGTGCTCAATATACTCAAATGAATACGAACCACAAGATGCAGCTGACTCATTTTTTGGAGCATCGGCCAACCTCTCGAAGTCGCATGATCTATGCAAGAGTTTCTCAGGCAAGTGCTCAAATATTTTATTGTTCTTCAAGAATCTAGGAACAACTCTACTATTAGCATCATGGATGCGACGAAATCCTCATCGGAATAAATATGCATGTTGCAATCATACACATTAATCTTTCCCTCCTCGAGGAGAATTTCAAGTGTAACAAAATGTTTTGATTCAAGATTCAAGGCAGTTAAAAGTCTCTTAGCACCACGCCACACGACACCACCAGGGTATGGTTTGGCCCCTTTGCAATAATCCAAATAATAATCATTAAACTCATACATATCAATCAGATCCTTCAAAGAGACACTATCCGATTCCAAATTCCTTGTGGTTAATGTAACAAACACATTCTTGAAGTAATTACAAAAATCAACAACGAGAATTATATCTCTTGGATCATAGTATTAGGAGAATTCAATATGCCTTATACACATCAAATATAATATTTCATCTATATGCTGCAATAATAAAAGAATTAATGAGACAACTTAAGATGATTATTGCATCTGTTGCAGCTATTGCAACAAGTGATGCATCTGCTGACACACCATAATAATAAAATTAAAGTAAAATTATTAGAACTTACTTGACTCTCCCACCACTTTAGCATGTCCTTCATGATCTCAAAGTCTTCATAATTAAATTCATGTATTGTATAGGTCTTTTTCCTCTGTTCTTTATTCTTCAAGATATTTTTGATCTTTTTGTAAGAGTCACCCTTTGCATGCTTGTAGATATCTACAGGTAGTTGCTCGATCATCTCAGGAGACCTAGCCCTCCTTTCTCTCCTTCTGGCACTCTCAAGTGCCTTTGAAATTTTCCTTCTCCTTTGCTTGCTATCCAATGTATAAGGACTTAAAATGTTCTTAGATGCCCGGACACCTCTCTTGCTAACAAAACTCTTGAGAGTGTTCTCCAGAGTCTCAACTATCTCAAGCGTCGATTTTAAAGTTTCGAAGCATGTGTTGCAGTTACATGCATAAAGAGGCTTAGAAATCTGATCTCGAGTATCAATATTAGCTTTATAAGACCTATGCCCTGTGAATGGAGTGGTTGGATTTACTCCAACATTCTTACCAGCGGGAGAAAATCCTTTACTATCATCAAAATCACTGGGAACAAAAGAAGAATATCCACCTCCTCCACCAGCACCACTGCCACCAGCACTACTGCCACTAACACCATTGCCACTGTCAATATCAAGTGGCCTTTCTCTTTCCTCAGCATGCATATCAATGCCCATTAAAGGATCTCTTTTAATGGTCACACAACCATCTAAATCTTTTTTCAGTTTTTCAAGTTTCTCATCCGCAGCCAAATTCAATGGTACAAAGTCAGTAAGATATTTCATCTCCCTCTCATTGGCTGTAGGCACTAACCATGGATAAACAATCTACATATATGAAGCAAAATTAAAATATGATTGGATAAAATAAATTTAATAGTAATATTTAGCAATTATTAAAATATTTGCAACCACTGCAGCAATCAACTGCAGCTTCTACAATATTTTTTAGCAATTGAATTCAACAACTGTTGCAATTGTTGAATTCAACAACTGCAACAGTTGTTGAACAGTTGTTGAAAATAAAGACAATCATCATAATGTATTTTAGCAGTCAGCTAGCATTTATTGAGAGGTTGTTGTACAAACAACATCTTGTACAAACAACTGTAACAACCAATTAAAATAATTAGTGAATTGATGAAGCTTACCGATTCTTCGGAGGGGGGGGGGGTAAATAACTTATTAACATTGATGGAATGATTATTAACTACTGATAGCCATCTAATGAGTCGTGACAAGGTTACTGCAGCAGGAAAAACCTTTAATTTCTTTTGGAGATGGGGAATCACCTCAAATGCGCAACACTACATAAGATAATGACATAGACAGAAATATGATCAAAATTATGAAAGAATAGACCAAAAATTTCTTTTAAAGAAGATAAAATGTACCATGAATGTCCATGAAAAATCATAAAGATTAGTGATCTTCCCATCTTCTCCTTTGTCCATAACCTTCAACAGGTACTCAGCTGTCAGCTCATAGCATTCACGACCCCATGCACTAGGACAAAAGGCCTTTCTCCTGACTGAAAGCCACACCATGTCAGCTGGGGTATTTATGTTTAGATCTTTCCCCAGAAGAATGCAATGTACAAAATAAACCAAGCACAAAGATTTTTTGACATCTTGTGAAATGTATTCCGATAGGAGAAGCTCCATTAATTCATCCTTCTTAAAGGTTTTTTCTGCCTTCTCAAAAATTTCTTTTCTTCTATCTTAACCTTCTCAGATGATTTTATAGAATCATTACTTTGTGAGGTATGACAATTCAAATCAATCATAATGACAAATTCTTTCATGCCAAAACGAACAGGCATGTCACAATAATTTATCCAAATTTCTTGTGTACGCTCTCTCAGAATTCGACGATGGAAAAGTTCGTACACCAATTTCATTTGGAACTGTGGTATCATCTCAGGTATCTCCAAATAGCTGGCAAATGTTGTAGTCCTGAAATATTCTTTCAACTTCTGTAATTTTAGCATTGCTCTGAAATCACTAAAATTTTTTGCACTGGACTTTATGGTAATAATACTAGTGAGGTATGGATATTTATCTACCATGGTCTCAAAGTTGTAATTGGTATATCTAAAGAATCTTAATTGAGGTGTCATCATCACCCGAAGATCTAGCTAGAGAGGACTCAACAGAATCAGAATCAGCTGTTTCTTGTTGAATAGATTGATCATGTCGGTGTTTACTTCTTTGTTCAAAATCAACTCTTTCTTCATCATCATTATCATTCTCTGCATCATCTACATTATTACCATCATTCCATGAAGAATCATCTTCATCTTCTCCTCCTCTACTTTCTTGATCTTCCATATTATCTCCTCATCCACTTTCTTTCATATTATCTCTTCCTTCTCCTTCTTCTGTAGCATCTCCTCCTTTTTCTTCCATACTATCTCCTCCCCTCTTTCTTCCACATTGTTTCCTCCTGCTTCTTCATTCAGATCATCATATCCTCCTCTTTCTTCTTCTTCTTGGCATCTGATATCTGTGTTTTCTTAACTTCTCGATGTTGTTTCACTTTCAAAAATGGTACTAGCATGTTCAGCAAGTGCTGATAGTTTGCTGGTACTATTTTTTTAGAGGCTTCTTCTGCTTCTTTTTGCCTCTGTGTCTTAACTCTTCGCCTTCTGGATCTTCTAGTTGTTGGGGTTGCAGTAACAGAGATATCTCCATCTCCATCTCCATCTACTAGGTTTTTGTAGCTGCCTTTCTTTTTTGTTGGGCCATTTATCTACATCACATGATACAAAATGAGAAGCCATCAATTAACATTCAAAAAAAAAAATAGAAAAAAACAAATTAAAGCAGAAAAAAACAAATTAAAGCACTGAGTTGCTAAAGCAACATCAACAATTGTCAGCACATTTTATTGTTGAACTATTTTTAGCAGTTATTGTTCAGTAGTTATTTTAACAATTATTAAACCAGTTTAACAATTGTTGTACAATTGTTGAACTAATTTTAACAATTGTTAAACCAACTTTAACAATTGTTGTACAATTGTTGAACCAGTTTTAACAATTATTGTACTAATTACTGCACTAGTTTCAAAATAACTTCAACTACATATGTGCGATTCAATTATATATATGCTTAAGTTCTGCAACAACAATGTATTTTTTAAGCACAACAATCCAACCATTATGAATTGACCAAAACAATAACAATAACAACACACATCACATATTTGTTGTTTACAAAAACAAAACATGTAAGAACCCATAAACCATACCAAGGCAACAAATAAATATGTAAAAACTCACAACAATATACCATACCAAGCCAACAAAATAACAAATTTTGTAAAAGTCCATAATAATACCATATCAGGGCAACAAGTACTATTTTGAGTGTTTGTTAGGACATGCAAAAATGAAATATATCATCCTATTTTGTTTCTTAACCTATATCCCTATTTTTACATCCATGCTTTCTTCTTTTTTTTTTTAACTTAAAACAAAATTTTCATTTCAAAAATACTGCCCAAAAACCCTAAACGAAAAAATAATTATTTTTTACCATTTACTAAGAAGACGACGACGAAGAAGACAAAGAGGGTGAATTGACAAGAAAAAATAAAAGAAAATTGACTTATTGTGAGTTACCCTACTTCAAGTTGCTGTAGAGTTTCTATGGAGTTGTTACGTCGTTTTTGAGATAAATTTTGAAATGAAAAGGTGTGTTAAAGAAGTTGAAGCAAAAAGTAACTGACAATGTGCAGTTGAAATGATTTTATCCTTTTCAAATTTACCCGATTTTCGAAATGATATTTTTACCCCTCCTTTTGTGCTATGTTGTATTTATTAAAAGTTTAAGAAGTTTTAAAAATTATACTTCAACCCCATTTTAACTTAATCCTTGATTAATAAAAGATTTAACTTGACCTTGGTCAAGTTGTCAGCTTTTTTTAAATGGAAACTTTTCTGTCACTCCTCTCTCAAATTTTTCGAGTCTTTGCAACATTATATTGCACTGGAGTGCAATTCAAAGTTTATTACAATGATTTAAAATCTTTTTAGTCTTTAAATTGCATAGTAGAAAAAAAGAGAAAAATAGACAGAAAATCAAAGGGTAAAGCATATATGAGTGTTTTCATATACCAAGGTGAAAATTCAATTATGAAAAAGAAACGTGAAGAACTGTGGAATAAGAAGAAGAAATGTATGAGTGCTGAACGAATCACAAAATAAAAATGATAAGACCAAAAAATTACTTAGAAAAATATGTTGAAGAGAAAAAGCAAAAGAATAGGAGGAGAAAGTTGTTATAATTTTATAAAGGGAGAGAGAATCTCCTGGGAAGGGAAAAGATGCCGATTCAAAGGTGTTCGGTTAAAGGAATAGTTCATTTTTATTCTTAAAATTCATTTAATTTAAATTTTAATACAAATAAATGGCAATAAATTTTGTGAAAAATAAATACTAATGCTGATTTAAGAGAGTGCCACGTAGGCGTATCTAGCATTCTCTTATATATATATATA